>CANNZV010001804.1:0-128578 GCA_947561585.1 Caprella mutica | reverse complement strand
AGTGGGACAATAGACGATTACCGATATAATTAGTTATAGTGGGACAATAGACGATTACCGATATAATAAGTTATAGTGGGACAATAGACGATTACCGATATAATAGTTGACAATAGACGATTACCGATATAATTAGTTATAGTGGGACAATAGACGATTACCGATATAATTAGTTATAGTGGGACAATAGACGATTACCGATATAATTAGTTATAGTGGGACAATAGACGATTACCGATATAATTAGTTATAGTGGGACAATAGACGATTACCGATATAATTAGTTATAGTGGGACAATAGACGATTACCGATATAATTAGTTATAGTGGGACAATAGACGATTACCGATATAATTAGTTATAGTGGGACAATAGACGATTACCGATATAATTAGTTATAGTGGGACAATAGACGATTACCGATATAATTAGTTATAGTGGGACAATAGACGATTACCGATATAATAAGTTATAGTGGGACAATAGACGATTACCGATATAATTAGTTATAGTGGGACAATAGACGATTACCGATATAATTAGTTATAGTGGGACAATAGACGATTACCGATATAATTAGTTATAGTGGGACAATAGACGATTACCGATATAATTAGTTATAGTGGGACAATAGACGATTACCGATATAATTAGTTATAGTGGGACAATAGACGATTACCGATATAATTAGTTATAGTGGGACAATAGACGATTACCGATACAATAAGTTATAGTGGGACAATAGACGATTACCGATATAATTAGTTATAGTGGGACAATAGACGATTACCGATATAATTAGTTATAGTGGGACAATAGACGATTACCGATATAATAAGTTATAGTGGGACAATAGACGATTACCGATATAATTAGTTATAGTGGGACAATAGACGATTACCGATATAATTAGTTATAGTGGGACAATAGACGATTACCGATATAATAAGTTATAGTGGGACAATAGACGATTACCGATATAATTAGTTATAGTGGGACAATAGACGATTACCGATATAATTAGTTATAGTGGGACAATAGACGATTACCGATATAATAAGTTATAGTGGGACAATAGACGATTACCGATATAATTAGTTATAGTGGGACAATAGACGATTACCGATATGATAAGTTATAGTGGGACAATAGACGATTACCGATATGATAAGTTATAGTGGGACAATAGACGATTACCGATATAATAAGTTATAGTGGGACAATAGACGATTACCGATATAATAAGTTATAGTGGGACAATAGACGATTACCGATATAATAAGTTATAGTGGGACAATAGACGATTACCGATATAGTTAGTTATAGTGGGACAATAGACGATTACCGATATAATTAGTTATAGTGGGACAATAGACGATTACCGATATAATAAGTTATAGTGGGACAATAGACGATTACCGATATAATCAGTTATAGTGGGACAATAGACAATTACCGATATAATTAGTTATAGTGGGACAATAGATGATTACCGATATAATTAGTTATAGTGGGACAATAGACGATTACCGATATAATAAGTTATAGTGGGACAATAGACGATTACCGATATAATTAGTTATAGTGGGACAATAGACGATTACCGATATAATTAGTTATAGTGGGACAATAGACGATTACCGATATAATAAGTTATAGTGGGACAATAGACGATTACCGATATAATTAGTTATAGTGGGACAATAGACGATTACCGATATAATTAGTTATAGTGGGACAATAGACGATTACCTATATAATTAGTTATAGTGGGACAATAGACGATTACCGATATAATTAGTTATAGTGGGACAATAGACGATTACCGATATAATTAGTTATAGTGGGACAATAGACGATTACCGATATAATAAATTAAGGTTGGGCAATAGAAGATTACCGATATAATAAGTTATGGTGGGCCATAGAAGATTACCAACATAATAAGTTATGGTGGGGCCATAGGAGATTACGTATATAATAAGTTATGGTGGGGCCGTAGAAGATCACCGACAAAATAAGTTATGGTGGGGCCATAGAAGATCACCGACATAATAAGTTATGGTGGGGCCATAGAAGATCACCCACATAATAAGTTATGGTGGGCCATAGAAGATTAATGGATGAACAAGATTCTAAAAAATACTCAGAAAACCAATCTAAACAATTGACAAATATAGGTTAAAATATTTTATTATCTAAATTGATTAAATATTCAACATTCTTCATATAACACAATATATCTTTAATAGTTTTCCACCCTAACAATCACTTTAACTACTGGCTAGAATATTGCCGAGATAGTTTGTGTCGCTTCGAAGCCACCTCAAGAGAATCTGCAAATTAATTTGCGATGTTCGTATGCAATCAATTTCTCTAAATGGTTTTACTTGATTCAACTTACTTGAACTATTACGACTATGTGAAGGAAACGTACCTACAAGATACTTGCGTAAGTTACTTGTGAGTTCAAGTTACCTGAACTATTACGAATTTGTGAACGGAAGGAATTCTAATTTTTCTTACATTTTAGAATGAAAAAAATTATGCATTAAAAAAATAGAATTCTGATTTTCTTTGAATTATTTAAAATTATTGGTAATTTTTCTTTACATTTTGCTATACATTTTTTTGCATCTCTCTAGTTATATTAAAATTTAAACTTTCATTAGTTTATACCTTTAAAAGCTATGTACTAAATAATGTATATTAAAATGGATATCTATATGGATATTGATAAGGATATCTGTAATAACTATAATAATATGGATAAAGATTGGTTAAAAATCCTTTAATGATGTCATTAAATACAGATGTTAAGTATGGATATCCACATAGGTATCTATATAGGTATCTCCATAAATATCTCCATAGGTATCCCCATAGGTATCCACATAGGTATCCCCATAGGTATCTCCATAAATATCTCCATAGGTATCCCCATAGGTATCCACATAGGTATCCCCATAGGTATCTCCTTAAATATCTCCATAGGTATCCCCATAGGTATCCACATAGGTATCCCCATAGGTATCCCCATAGGTATCACTATAGATATCCCCATAAATATCTCCATAGGTATCCCCATAGGTATCCCCTAAGGGTATCCAATGAGTATCCCCAAAGGTATCCCATGAGTATCCCTCTACTAACCATGACGTAAAACACAGGAAGGCCAGACAGGAGGGCCAATAGCCAGAAGAGTGCCAGTGCCATTTTGCATTTTTTTTTGGTGCAAAAAGATTTGCTTCGCAACGGGAAAACGATCACGAAAAACCTGAAAAAAGATTTAAAAAAATATTGTTTTTAGGAAAAGCTCTGAGTTATCGGACGATTCCACATCTTCGATCCTAAAAGAAGTATATAATGAATATCATTATTTTTTTTTTTCAATTGGTACCATGGTACCAATTAAAAATTTAATTTAAATAATAATCGTTTAATTTTTTTTGTATGATCGAAAATGTTGAACCGTCCAATAACTTGAAGCAAACCCTAAATATCTATAATAAATTCAATAGGAAGTCAATATAAAATGAATGTATCTTCATTCATCACTTGATAGTGAATTAATAAGGCAATGGAAATTATTTATAATTATGGAATAGTTTAAATCAAATAAATTTTTAAGATTCCTATTTTTTCTTTACTATTCTCACCTCTCCAAACTAACTAGCGTGAGGTTAAACGCGCTGGCGGAGAAAGACACCGTCTCGATGTATTCCCTCACGGAGCAGTTAAACTGCCCGAAGTTAACCGCCATAGCGAACATTTTTAGTATCTCCAGCGGCACGCACACGATCAACATCATCAGGTCTGCCACTGCCAGCGAACATAGGAACAGGTTCGTGTTCGTTCGTGATGTTCGATCAGCTTTTGAATAAAAGAAAATTAGAGAAAATATAATTTTATGTTATTTTTAAATGTCAGGAGACACTTATAGTACTCGAAAAGTGGCTGTTAACATAGGTCATGTATAGGGTTGTAACAATATGCTTTTAAAATCATAGATCTTAGGAATATCACAGAAGAAACGAAATGAAATGGTATCGAATACTATATACCACTGATTAAGAACGATTAAAAACTCTTCATTTCTCTCCGTCTGTAATATTTTCAGGATCTATGATTTTAAAAGCATATTGTCACAGTCCTAGTCATGGACCACATTGACCTTTAGAAATTACTTATTGACCTACCATGACCTATGCTTACACCCACTATCCGAATACTGCAACATTCCACTAGCCTCTATCCAAATTCAATGTTTTCATCAAATTTAAAATAAATTCTGTATTTTTCATTCTAACTAGCATAAACATGAAATGGATGTCATAGCAATAGATTAATTTATTTTTAATTTTTTTTGAAGTGTTCAGGTCTAAAAAGTTAGTTGGTTCAAAGAAGGCATTTCTTCTCATTACTTCTGCGCGAAAAAATAATCTGCTCCAAATTAAACCGTGATGAACTGTGGGTATTTTGTGATTCCAAAACCAATTTTGCAAAAGAAAACTCATAACCATTTACCAAATATTGAAAAGTAACTTAAATTTTTATAAAAAGGACACATTCATATCGATTTTTACGTCTCTGTACACTCTAGTCCTGAGAAGGTGAGTGTAGTTACTCAGTCTGATATTACAGTCTCTGTACACTCTAGTCCTGAGAAGGTGAGTGCAGTAACTCAGTCTTCTATAACAGTCTTATTATTCCTCATCAAGTTCTGTTTAAGGCCTTAATGAAGTGGTTTTCAATCCACTTGAATACGCTAAACAGGTCTGATTTTTTCGTAGTTAAATCAGAGGACTCAAGTCTGAGAATCTGAAGTGCTTCTTGGGTAAGATAATTGGTATCCATGATACCTGCACGTATCTTGGATACCAATTAAAATAACGAGATAATATGCCGATTAATATATTTTTTCTTATAAGATCGGATATGCGGAACTGTCCAATAATTCGTAACTTACTCTCGTTCATTATCTTGGTAAATAAATTGTGGATTTTTTATTTAAATGTAAATAAAATCTGAGCAAGTGAATTAATTGAAAAAAATATCAGATATATTTTTTTTAGAAAATTTCCTACAGTGCTCTTGATGGAACTAAAAATTAAATATTTTGTTGGTGGTAGTATAGAACTTCCAACTTACTACTGAAAAGGCCAAGATTTAATCTTTGAGGTTAGATTAATTGTCGGGAATGTAGCGTGTAGGTCAAGGTTATAATATAATATTTATAAAAAAAACTAGTACCTAATATTTTCAATTGAAGGAGATAAAACAGCTTACTGAAAACTATCAACCAAATTATCAAAGTTACTCCTGAAATATTTTCTATGCCAGGAGAAATAAAAGAGACATGTCCCACACTTATTCGATGGTTGGTTATTAGTGTGAGACATAATAAGAGCGGGATATGCCTGTATTCAACAAAAAAGTACACTCGATTTCAAAATTAAATATGTTTGCTGTGAATTGAAATATGTTCATTTAGAAGTCCGTACCTTTAATTAAAGTTTTATTTTATATTATTTATATTCATTATTTAGCTTGCAAGTTCAAGTGATTTTTTTCTCACAAGAATTTGCAAGCATAATAATGAATAATTAATATTAAAACCTTGTATTAAAGATACGGACTACTACATACATATATATATTTCAATTTATAGCAAGCTTTTTTAATTTTAAAATCGAGTTTACGTTTTTGAGGGACATACAGTGTGATATAATACCCCGCTTTTATTACGTCTCAGACTTATGCCAATCAAATAAGGGTGGGACATGTCTCTCTTCTATTTGTCCTGTTATAGAAAAAATATAGGAGTAACCGTGCTAAAATTTTTTTTCAGTTAAGCTGTTTTTGACGTATTTTATACTGGTGAGAATGATTAAAAATAATTCATTATAATACTCACTTCTCATAACGATGATCACTGCCACATTACCGGTCACTCCGATGAAGAGGGTGGTGACGTATGTCAGGATGTTAGGGTAGAACTCTGGAGAAGTCTGACGGGTGAAAAGAGTTCTGAGTTATCGGCAGTTACACATTTTCGAACACATGAGGAAAAGTTATATAGTAATTAATAAAATGTTTACTGGCACGATTAAAAAATATATAATAATCATAGAGTTATGATAAACTACTCTAGATAGAGGAAGTGTTAAAGCGATTGCAGGACGCTAATGAAGACGGTGTAAAACCTTATATTGTTTCAGTTATATCATTTCTCCATTTAATTTTGTTTCAGTTATATCATTTCTCCATTAAATTTTGTTTCAGTTTTATCATTTCTCCATTAAATTTTGTTTCAGTTATATCATTTCTCCATTAAATGTTGTTTCAGTTATATCATTTCTCCATTAAATTTTGTTTCAGTTATATCATTTCTCCATTAAATGTTGTTTCAGTTATATCATTTCTCCATTAAATGTTGTTTCAGTTATATCATTTCTCCATTAAACTGACGTTAGATTGCCAGTCACGTGACCCAAAAATAAGGATTTTACTGTCCCGCAATACGCGATATTATTTTGGCCACTTGATAATAGTAATAATTTTGTTTTTATTGGTATTTATGATATCGGCAGGTATCATGGATTCCAATTGAAAAATGTTAAATAATAATAATTGTTATACATTTTTTTCTTATTTGTCAACGATGAAGTTTATATGAAAATTTAAATAACACACGAATAAATCGGATTATTTCAATTGAAACATAAATTTTAATTAAAATTTTTTCCAATGAAATATGGAAAAAATTCCATGGATTTCTATATCTTAGCTTTTATATGGCATATCTAATTTGAATTTGTTCAATTCAATATAGATTTGTTCAATTCAATATAGATTTATTCAATTCAATATAGATTTATTCAATTCAATAGAGATTTGTTCAATTCAATATAGATTTGTTCAATTCAATATAGATTTGTTCAATTCAATATAGATTTATTCAATTCAATATAGATTTATTCAATTCAATATAGATTTGTTCAATTCAATATAGATTTGTTCAATTCAATATAGATTTGTTCAATTCAATATAGATTTATTCAATTCAATAGAGATTTGTTCAATTCAATATAGATTTGTTCAATTCAATATAGATTTATTCAATTCAATATAGATTTATTCAATTCAATATAGATTTGTTCAATTCAATATAGATTTGTTCAATTCAATATAGATTTGTTCAATTCAATATAGATTTATTCAATTCAATATAGATTTATTCAATTCAATAGAGATTTGTTCAATTCAATATAGATTTGTTCAATTCAATATAGATTTGTTCAATTCAATATAGATTTGTTCAATTCAATATAGATTTATTCAATTCAATATAGATTTATTCAATTCAATATAGATTTGTTCAATTCAATATAGATTTATTCAATTCAATATAGATTTATTCAATTCAATATAGATTTATTCAATTCAATATAGATTTGTTCAATTCAATATAGATTTGTTCAATTCAATATAGATTTGTTCAATTCAATATAGATTTATTCAATTCAATATAGATCTATTCAATTCAATATAGATTTATTCAATTCAATAGAGATTTGTTCAATTCAATATAGATTTGTTCAATTTAATATAGATTTGTTCAATTCAATATAGATCTATTCAATTCAATATAGATTTATTCAATTCAATAGAGATTTGTTCAATTCAATATAGATCTATTCAATTCAATATAGATCTATTCAATTCAATATAGATCTATTCAATTCAATATAGATCTATTCAATTCAATATAGATCTATTCAATTCAATATAGATTTATTCAATTCAATAGAGATTTGTTCAATTCAATATAGATTTGTTCAATTTAATATAGATTTATTCAATTCAATATAGATTTATTCAATTCAATATAGATTTGTTCAATTCAATATAGATTTGTTCAATTTAATATAGATTTATTCAATTCAATATAGATTTATTCAATTCAATATAGATTTATTCAATTCAATATAGATTTATTCAATTCAATATAGATTTATTCAATTCAATATAGATTTATTCAATTCAATATAGATTTATTCAATTCAATATAGATTTGTTCAATTCAATAGAGATTTATTCAATTCAATATAGATTGATTCAATTCAATATAGATTTATTCAATTCAATATAGATTTATTCCATTCAATATAGATTTATTCAATTCAATATAGATTTATTCAATTCAATATATATTTATTCCATTCAATATAGATTTATTCAATTCAATATAGATTTATTCAATTCAATATATATTTATTCCATTCAATATAGATTTATTCAATTCAATATAGATTTATTCAATTCAATATATATTTATTCCATTCAATATAGATTTATTCAATTCAATATATATTTATTCAATTCAATATAGATTTATTCAATTCAATATAGATTTATTCAATTCAATATATATTTACTCAATTCAATATAGATTTATTCAATTCAATATATATTTATTCCATTCAATATAGATTTATTCAATTCAATATATATTTATTCAATTCAATATATATTTATTCAATTCAATATATATTTATTCAATTCAATATAGATTTATTCAATTCAATATAGATTTATTCAATTCAATATATATTTATTCAATTCAATATAGATTTATTCAATTCAATATATATTTATTCAATTCAATATAGATTTATTCAATTCAATATAGATTCATTCAATTCAATATAGATTTATTCAATTCAATATAGATTTATTCAATTCAATATATATTTATTCAATTCAATATAGATTTATTCAATTCAATATAGATTCATTCAATTCAATATAGATTTATTCAATTCAATATAGATTTATTCAATTCAATATAGATTTATTCAATTCAATATAGATTTATTCAATTCAATATAGATTAATATTAATACCTAAATTACTAAACTAAAATTGACAATCTGTAAAAACTGAATGAAAATTCAAAGGTCCAGTGTACCTGGATATAATGTTTTTTTTTATAACATCAATCGATAAGGTCATTTCCGAGTTATTGGACGGTGCTGCATCTTCCGCAAGGTTGCACACAAGAAAAAAAAAAGAATATACAGGGTGTTTCATTTCAGACCCGATAAAATTTGACAGTTTGCATAAAAACGCAAATTGAACACTTTCACGAACAACAAAATGTCCCAAAAGTTCTTCGTTATCGAGATATTGATACCCGGATTCTGGGGTATTTTTTTATGACATACATAGGGAATTTCATATTAACAAACATTATTTCACGAAATCATAAATTTGATTTTCGAGTAACAATGTTTTTTTATGTGAAATTCCTTATGTATGTCAAAAAATTACTATAGAATTTTGTTATTCATGAAATGTACTCATTTTAAGTTTTTAAGCAACCTATCAAATGTAGTTGGGTTTGAAATGAAGCAACCTGTATAAGACTATATACTTTTTTTTCCTCGGAAATAAGTATACAGGGTCGTGCAGCTAAATTGGGACTAACTTTAACAGCACATATCTTCCATAATTTCTAACCTATGACTAAATTCTTTTTTACAGACAATCTTTAAGCCCTTTGCTATAATATTTCAGATTAAGATCTAGCATATTTCGCTAAAATATGGCGGAATTAGCGCGAAGAACGACCATATGTGAAATGAGACGCGCCGGGAACTCTGTTTCAGACATTATTAGGAGCACTGGCTATGCGAAATCGACTGTTTATCAAGTTGTTGCTGCTTTTGATGCCGAGGGTAAGGTTCAGAGAAGTCGACAAAGTCCCCGCAGTGATCGAAAGAGAACTAAAACATTCCTTGCTGGGCTAAAAAGGACGTTGAAGTCAGACCCAAGCCAGCCGATGTCAAAACTGGCACAAAAGCGCAGCGTGAGTCGTAGCACCATCAGCAGGGCAGTCAAAGAAGACCTTGGTATGAACTCATACGTAAGGAGAGTCCGTAACCTCCTAACTACCCGCTCCAGAGCCCTCAGAGCTGAAAGATGCCCAAAGCTTCTGAATCATCTGAAACACAAAGGAGGACATGTCCGCGTTTTTGTTGACGAGAAAAAGTTCGTTGTTGATGAGGTTGCAAATTGCCAGAACACTCGGGTAGTTGCCTCCGATCGTTCAGGAGTTCTTCCTGTGATGCAGAGCAAAAATAACGCTTCTGTGATGGTTTTTGCAGCCGTCGCAAGTGATGGTAAGGTGATGCCTCCTCATTTCAACGAAGCGGGTCTTAAAATCAACACAGCGGAGTACTTGAAAATTCTGAAAGATGATTTGATGCCGTGGATACGTAGGAACTACGACCCCTTCAAAGTGATGCTCGTTCAAGACTCTGCGCCCGCGCATGGAGCAAAGAAAGTTCAGGTTTCCCTGAAGGAGAATCTTCCTTTGATGGTCCCGAAGAATATTTGGCCCAGCAGCTCCCCAGACCTGAATGATTGTGACTATTGGCAGTTTGGCGTCATTGAGGGAGAGTCTAACGTAACTTCACATCCAAGTGTCAACTCTCTGAAGGCCGCCATTCGTCGGGCATTTCGTAATCTTGACCCCGAGGATATAAAAAGGAGTTGCTCACGGTTTCGCTCGAGAATCTCCCAAATTATTGACGCAAAGGGTAGTCACATAGAATGATTTTGTTCTGTAGACAATAACGAACAAATAATACAAGTAAAAATTACATTTAATCATTATTTGCTTTTCAAAATAGCGAATTAAAAAAAAGTTATGTTAGTCCCAATTTAGCTGCACGACCCTGTATAGTATCGTACTTCTTCTTAGGTGATCGAAAATGAGGAACTGTCCGATTACTTGGAACTTACCCTAGTTCCGATTTTATCCTTTTTATGAGTCCATATGAAATAGTTTTACTTAAATTGTTATAATAAAAGTTTCATTTTACTTTTACAGTGATAGTTGGATGTAACGTTTGTTGACTTTAGGTAACGTTTGTTGACTTTAGCTAGGTGACGTTTGTTGATTTTAGCTAGGTAACATTTGTTGAATTTAGCTAGGTAACGTTTTTTGAATTTAGTTAACGTTTGTTGACTTAAGCTAGGTAACGTTTGTTGACTTAAGCTAGGTAACGTTTGTTAACTATAGGTCACGTTCGTTCAGTTAACGTTTGTTGGCAATTAGGTAACGTTCTTTCAGTTAACGTTTGTTGGCAATTAGGTAACGTTTGTTCAGTTAACGTTTGTTGGCAATTAGGTCACGTTTGTTCAGATAACGTTTGTTGGCAATTAGGTAACGTTCGTTCAGTTAACGTTTGTTGGCAATTAGGTCACGTTTGTTCAGATAACGTTTGTTGGCAATTAGGTAACGTTCGTTCAGTTAACGTTTGTTGGCAATTAGGTAACGTTCGTTCAGTTAACGTTTGTTGGCAATTAGGTAACGTTCGTTCAGTTAACGTTTGTTGGCAATTAGGTAACGTTCGTTCAGTTAACGTTTGTTGGCAATTAGGTAACGTTCTTTCAGTTAACGCTTATTGATTTTTTGATCGTATTATATTCAATTTTTATTTCACATTTTCAATATTTATAGAATATGCCAAATTTTAATTTTAATATTCTTCATTGAACTTATAATTTTAGAACGAAAATAGAAATTTGCCTGAGCCTTTATATCTAAAATGGAATTCCAAACAGCAGATCTAAAATCAAGAGAATCGTTTTCTAATTCAAACTAATGGTACTAAATTATTCTCCAATCTGCAGGACTAATGAACTCAATCAGCTTCAGTTTGACCATTAGTTACCTTCAATTGTACATCCATTAGTAAGCTATATGCCTAATTCTTCAAGATAATTATCATAAGTTTAATCCAAATACTAACTTATAGCTTTTAATTATTATAATTATTTGTGGTATGTAATTTAATAAATTATTTTTTCTACATTGTAATATGATTTCAGTAAAAAATATTTCACTTAAATCACTAATCATTTTTGATCTTCAATTCATCTATAAAAACAATCTTTCATATAGATCACTAATCATTTTTAATCTTCGATTCATCTATCAAACAATCTTTCATATAGATCACTAAATAGACTAATTAAATCATACAATCTAATAATTTACACATCAACCAAACTACCATTTTCCTCATCAAACCACATATTCTGTTTTTAACAACAATTAGCCATATTAATATTTTCCCCATGCCTACATTTTGGTTGATACCCCTTAGCTCTAAACTCCTACCGAGTAATTAACTATGCTAATTATTTAGCTGATGTTTTGACTTAAGTAGATCCTAATTAGCGGACCAGCCTTCTTAACCATTCCCGTGACGTCATAGCAAGTGTTCTTCAAAGGCGTGTCCTTGATATTATAATTTAAGAGCTCCTTCCAAACCGAATTAAGGACTTAATAGTTTACTGATGTCGCAGGAGTCGCAGGATGTTGTTGTTTTCGTATAAGCTTTTTAGTGGCCTGTGGTGTATCACTTGGCAACTAGATTATGTTAGGGAATTTAAAAACCATTCTTTGTTAGATTAGAAAAGATTGGAGGTATTTTGATATTAATTATGTAGCTGTAGATGGCCTGTAGACACTGTAGATGATGAGGCCTGTAGACACTGTAGATGATGAGGCCTGTAGACACTGTAGATGATGAGGCCTGTAGACACTGTAGATGATGAGGCCTGTAGACACTGTAGATGATGAGGCCTGTAGACACTGTAGATGATGAGGCCTGTAGACACTGTAGATGATGAGGCCTGTAGACACTGTAGATGATGAGGCCTGTAGACACTGTAGATGATGAGGCCTGTAGACACTGTAGATGATGAGGCCTGTAGACACTGTAGATGATGAGGCCTGTAGACACTGTAGATGATGAGGCCTGTAGACACTGTAGATGATGAGGCCTGTAGACACTGTAGATGATGCGGCTTGTAGACACTGTAGATGATGAGGTCTGTAGACACTGTAGATGATGAGGCCTGTAGACACTGTAGATGATGAGGCCTGTAGACACTGTAGATGATGTGGCTTGTAGACATTGTAGATGATGAGGCCTGTAGACACTGTAGATGATGCGGCTTGTGGAAACTGTAGATGATGAGGCATGTAGACACTGTAGATGATGAGGCCTGTAGACACTGTAGATGATGAGGCCTGTAGACACTGTAGATGATGAGGCCTGTAGACACTGTAGATGATGAGGCCTGTAGACACTGTAGATGATGTGGCTTGTAGACAATGTAGATGATGAGGCCTGTAGACACTGTAGATGATAAGGCCTGTAGACACTGTAGATGATGCGGCTTGTGGAAACTGTAGATGATGAGGCATGTAGACACTGTAGATGATGAGGCCTGTAGACACTGTAGATGATGAGGCCTGTAGACACTGTAGATGATGAGGCCTGTAGACACTGTAGATGATGCGGCCTGTAGACACTGTAGATGATGCGGCTTGTGGAAACTGTAGATGATGAGGCATGTAGACACTGTAGATGATGAGGCCTGTAGACACTGTAGATGATGAGGCCTGTAGACACTGTAGATGATGAGGCCTGTAGACACTGTAGATGATGAGGCCTGTAGACACTGTAGATGATGAGGCCTGTAGACACTGTAGATGATGAGGCCTGTAGACACTGTAGATGATAAGGCATGTAGACACTGTAGATGATGCGGCTTGTGGAAACTGTAGATGATGAGGCATGTAGACACTGTAGATGGTGAAGCCTGTAGACACTGTAGATGGTGAGGCCTGTAGGCACTGTAGATGATCACTCATACTACACATCTTGCCTTTTCTTAATTAGTAAACTCTTTACGTTTAATATCTACCTCTAAAGCATAACAATTCAGTCCGCTTTATTGTCCAGACTATTTCATGAATGTGCCTCAGTTTTCTGATTGTTCAAAGGTTCCATCAATTAGGATTATGTGCTTAGTAGTGAGGCTAATTAAGTCCTGAAACGTTACCGTGTACCTACCCATGAAATAGCGACATGTGGAGCCTGAGAGATACTAAGAATGATTATCCTAGCCCTTTATTGCGTGCTTTGTAATTACAAATGATGGTTGTTTTGAAGTGCAAATGATGGTTGTTTTGCAGTGCAAATGATGGTTGTTTTGCAGTGCAAATGACGGTTGTTTCATCATGTAATTCCATCTATTCATCAAAAATAAAATAATTCAGTTTAAAATCTGTGTTTGATTGATTTAAATCGAGAAATTTTAGCAAGATTTTCCGATCATGGAATAGTGATATTTGGAAACTAATTACAAATTTAAGTTTACTATTAAACAAATAATCTTGGATTAATCAAAACCTTTGAATGATTATATAACATTAATTGAAAATATTCTTCTTTTAAGATTTATCTACGAAATTACGTCATTTAAGAATATGAAGAATTTTATTTTTCCATTGCATTTGGGATTAAAAAAAACCAGTTCATTTTATATTATTTAAGTGTACCAATATGTCACATTTGGCAGGAAAAGGTGATCAGATCTATATTTCACTTGCAATTTTAAAATAGCTTTAGAGCCAATTCCAGCAGTAAAAATAGCACTAATTGCTATTTTAAAGTAAATATCACTACATATTTTACACGAATAATACTCATAAATCCTTTTCCATTATTTGGGGCAGAGCTGAAATATCTAACAAATGTGTACGGGTTTTAATTGGTTGAATTGGAGCAAATGGACGAATATTTGGGAATGTATAACGAGATTCCGTTATTTATACTAGTGAAGTACCTGCAGTGAAATCTATTTTGCATTCAAATGCGAGTACGAGAGCTAGTAAACATAACGGACCAGAAATGAAGCTAGTAAAGGTAACGGACTCTGGTCTGTTATATTTACTAGGTAGCTCCCTAGTACGTATTATGGGCAAATAATTTCTTCAACGAGATTGTTATTTAATTGTTAATAGTATATATTGTGACCCGAGTCTATTATATTGCCACAAATTTTCTTTTATTTCAATATGACAGACATATATGTTTCTTAATAAGAGTGTGACACACTGACAGACAGACGGAGGGTGAAACTGTTATTATTAAGGGTTGCGATAATATGCTTCTAAAATCCTAGATCCTGGAAATATTATAGACAGAGAGAATTAAAGAGTATTGAATCGTTCTACACCAGCGGTATATAGTATTCGATACCATTTCATTTCGTCTATTGATATTCTTAAGATATATGATTTTAAATGCATATTGTCACAACCGTAGCTACTATAGTATAGATATACTTTTATCCTACCGTATACATATTGTTCTTATTAAATATACTGTGTTAATTGCATATATTATTTATACAGTTATTATACATTATAATGATTATACATATTTTATAAATATTTTAAAAATCATATATGTATATTGTATATTTATTCTTATATTCAGAAGATATTAAGTCATTTTAAATAATTTATTTGATCTAATTTTTACTACATTACTATCGTTGAGGTTCTCTATAAATGTTTTTTTTTTAATTTTTAATGTACAATTGCCTTATTGTAATAAAATAAAATAAACTTAAATATGACCATTTCAATTTTAATTAGGTATACCCTTTCTCTCTTTTTTTCATTATATTATTACTATATTATATATTTGGTATTTTTATAAAAAAGGGAATTATTATTATTTTTCATTATATTGTTATTTTATATTATTCTCAAAAGATAGTTAGTAATATTTTTCAGTTAATTTTGCTGAATCGTACAGTATAACTTGTTAAAATTAGCTTGAATCAAACATGATAGCTCACAGGAGTTTTTTCAAATGCTCAATTCACGTATGTAACTTTGTACCGATCCTTTAGGTACCAATTTGCGCATTGAAATGCGGTAAGAAAATAGTTTGTTTACGTCTCGTTTCAATATGGCGACTGATTGCAGTGGTTATCATTTTCACTGGCCTCGTTTTTTGCAGCTTGGTGATCAGTTCCTAGAAAAGTTAACTAGATGCTAACTTATAGACTTTAAATTCTGCTATATAACTCATCAATAATGAATATAGAGTCCTGAGTAAGAAAACTACTCCGTATAGTGAACAAGTTTCCTTCAGTCTGCCTTTCATGTCAGACTACAGAGTTTATGTTCACTATATGGGCTAGTTCTCTTACTCAGACTCTATGTTCACCATAGAGGAGTTCACTATTGAGTCTATATACTAACTTATTCTCTACAGCAGAGTTTACTCTACTGTATAACTCTTTTTTAAAATTATTTAAAGAAGGTCTGCTTCTTCTGGCCCTTTAAAAAAAATTTATACTCACCAGCCAAGGATATCGAAAAGCGTTCGGATCATCTACAACGAAGACGCCCCTTTCATCGTAGAGGCTGCCGTTGAGGTAGTAATCAGAATCGTAATCTGTGTAGTTGTAGTAATCCATTCCGACTAGATACCTCTAAGGGAAAGAGGACACATGTTCAACATTTGGAGGGGGTATGAACAACAGTTTGTAAAAGTCGTTCATTTTTTAGGTTAGGAATTCTGAGGGAAAAAATTAGTTCATCATTTTGTTGATTTTCGTCTTTATCTCTGAAATAAAGAATGATTTAGCATTATTATAATGTTTTTTGTTGGAAAAATGAATATTATCATTTAATGATTATAAATGACTTATTTAAATATAGTTAAACAGGCTCGAATACTAGGTGAGTTATTATATATACAAAAGAAATTCATCTCCCTATATTTTAAAATCATTTTTATAAGCTTAATAATAAATCAGAAACAATGGAAAGAAAATATCTTTTAAATGTATTTTTGTTATTATTCCAATAGCGCGGAATAACAATCCCTGTTACAATAACAATAGAATTGGATTTTCATTTGTTTATTATTGCAATACGAGACCAATTGCTTACAGTATTATTGAATTTGTCATACCTATTGTTACCATCGGTATGTAATCTAGCTTCAAAATATCTATTGTTCGAATTGTTCGAATTAACAATTGTTATTATTAGAAATATATTAGTATATCATCTATTGCATCCTTTGATATTAATACCGTGAAACTCCTCTATAGTGAATGTAGTGTCCTGAGTAAGGATGTAGCCTCTATAGTGAACAAATTTTCTTCAGTCTGCCATAAATGGCCATCATGTTTAGAAAACTAATGACCATTCATGACAGACTAAAGAAAATTGATTCACTATACGGGGTAATTCTCTTACTCAGGACACTACATTCACTATAGAGGAGTTTACTATAGAGTAGTTCACTATAGAGGAGTTCACTACAGAGGAGTTCACTATAGAAGAGTTCACTATAGAGGAGTTCACTATAGAAGAGTTCACTATAGAGGAGTTCACTATAGAAGAGTTCACTATAGAAGAGTTCACTATAGAGGAGTTCACTACAGAGGAGTTCACTATAGAAGAGTTCACTATAGAAGAGTTCACTATAGAAGAGTTCACTATAGAGGAGTTCACTAAAGAGGAGTTCACTTCAGAGGAATTCACTATAGAGGAGTTCACTATAGAGGAGTTCACTTCAGAGGAATTCTACTATAGATCTATTGTGACATAATGGTACCTAGATTACTGTAAATATTAATCATTTATTTATTTACATCCAGAAAGGTGAAAAACAATTTACAATACAGTTAAGCCACTATATAATAAACCACAACTAGTTCACTATGTAGAGCTTACTTCACTAGAGAGGATTCAAAAGATGCATAGAAAACAAGAAATTTTATGGCAGACTAAACTAAATATTTTCTTTTTAAAATAATACATTATACAGGCTATTTCATTACTCAGGATTCTACTAATCAGGATGGTTCACTATACAGGAATTCATTATAGAGTTGTACTTTATATATAACATTTCAAATTAAAACACAATTAAAGGAAACTTAAATTAAAAAAGTTTATGAATCGGTGGATTTGGTAAAAATTGATCGGTTCATATTTTAGGGTAAGTTCCTAGTTATCGGACAGTTTCACATCTTCGTACATAATCTTATGTATATAATACCTATTTTCTTACATGGTCGAAAATGTGGAAGCATCTAATAACTCACAACTTACCATAAATATAAAAACATCTACTTTAATTAAAACTACGACTCCATCCACCTCTTTTAAAATTATTTTAAATCTAATAAAAATAGTAAAAAAATGTTCTTGATAAAACTGCAGTGCGCTTTGTTCTTTTCACTAGCTCTATTTATTCGAAATTATAAAGTTGATTTATTTCTTTGTTTAGTATTTAATTAATTAAATTAATCATTGAAATTACGACTGGTAAGACAAATAAGCAAATTAAAAATGTGGAATGTTTATGCATAAAATATAGGCAATGAAGATACAGTATACAATGAGTTATTGTGATATAAACGGTAAACAAATTATTTTATTGTATACAATAAGTTATTGTATCATTAATGGTATGAAGTTTATTTTACTGTATATTATAAGTTATTGTAACTTGAAGGGTTATTGTAATATAAATGGTATGTTTTTCTAAGCTGGAGGGATATGTACATTAATACCGAATCTTTTGATTCATTTATTCCTTTCATGTTAGATGAGATTGCATGAATAAATCAAGTATTGTTTGCTTGTTATTTAAATGAATTATGTATAATGTTATTTTAAATAAATATTATACTCTTCCTCACTGTAGTTTCACTGAATAAAATTATAGAATTGTTTCAGAACCTAATGAAGAAAATTAAAATGTATCTAGGGTAAGTTATGAGTTATTGTACGGTTCCACATTTTCGATTATGAAAGAGAAAAAAAATATTTATCATTAATTTTTTATTTTATTAAATTATATATTTTAATTTCATATTTTAATTTGATGTCATAAATAAAATTGTTATTTCATTACAACTCACAATTTTTTAATGGAAAATTAATATATTTGAGCCTCGCGTATCATGGATACATATGAAATGTGGTTTACCAATAATTTCGTGAGGCCCCTTTCACACGAGCGGTTTTCTCATTCCGCTGTAAAACAAAAGCTGCATGAAGAAAACAGCAAAAATACAAAACACATGCTTCTATTCACACGTGGCATTTCTGAAGCAGGGTATAAATTTTATGCCTGATGCCTTGCGTGTGATTTCTAAATACTCGGTATAAACTTCATGCCTATTTTTTGGCTTGTCATTGTGTTCAATGTAGTCTTTCACACTCGGCATGAAACATCATGCCTCTAACTAGATTAGCACACACAAATTATGTAGATTTTATAATTTTACGAGGATTTGAGAAGTCTAGACTAGAAATAAATATAATCAAGTGAATGATCAATTTAAATTGTTATATAACAATCTAAATGTTATATAAATTAAAATTGTTGCATAACAATTCAAATTAATCATTGTTATATAGCAATTTAAATTAATCAATCATATGATTATTATATCATAATTATATCATCTCTCTCATTTAAATAACAATTTAGATATTGTTATCTGTCAAGAGAATCTAGCTTATTTTTTATAAAAAAATATAATATTTGAAATAGGTAATAATAATAATATGCAGTGTTGCACAGTTCTATAAAATTAATGATTTCTACAAGATTTATGAATCGTACTTCTTGAGTGATATTCAACAGACAGCCTTATTCCTATTTTCTGCAGTGGAACGTTTCATTTTTGGCGTGAAAACAAAACAATAGTGTGTACATGATCTGAACATGACCAAAATATATAAAAAATGAGTTGTACGGGGTCATATAGGAATATTTTGAAATGTACTACCATTAAATGAATCGACAGGCACTTTCCATGTAACTTGCCAACTGTCGCTAGATAATTGAAATGATTGTATTAGGTCTGTATGGTTAGAAACGCAGGCCAGGAACTGACGTAGAAATAAACGCCGTGTGTGAAAGCTTGTGTGTTTCCTTCATGCAGCTTTTATTTTGCAGCGGTATGAGAAAATTACTCGTGTGAAAGTGGCCTGACAAAAACTCTGCAAAAACGATCATGTGATATTGTTCTTATATGGAATACTCATATCTTAAATAGAATACTCATATCTTAATAGAATACTCATATCTTAAATAGAATACTCATATCTTAAATATAACACTCATATCTTAAATAGAATACTCATATCTTAAATAGAATACTCATATCTTAATAGAATACTCATATCTTAAATAGAATACTCATATCTTAATAGAATACTCATATCTTAAATAGAATACTCATATCTTAAATATAACACTCATATCTTAAATAGAATACTCATATCTTAAATCGAATACTCATATCTTAAATAGAATACTCATATCTTGAATAGAATACTCATATCTTAAATAGAATACTCATATCTTAAATAGAATACTCATATCTTAAATAGAATATTCATAACTCGATCAGAATACCTCAACTTCTTTGTTAAAATAACTTTTTAAGAACAGTAAAAGTTTTCTCCATTTGTTAATGTCACTACTCTAAGTAATCAAAGAAATTTAAACATTGACTTACATTATAATTCATTGGAATATTATTCTGCGGAATATTATCCTTTGTTCACAATTTACTATTTCCATTATTTCTATAACGTTCATTTTGTCCCACACTGCAACGTTTGTTTTCTCACTCACTATAACGTTTCTCAGGTAGCAATCATTCTCGGGCCAATGTTATCCCAATATTGTCAATGTTGTCCCAATGTCGTCTCAATGTTGTCCCAATATTGGACCAAGAAACATTGCTACCTGGGTTGTTTTGTTCCACACAACAACGTTTGTTTTATCCCTCACTTCAACGTTTTTTCCTCAATTTGTTTTCTTATCATCTAGTTTTAAACACTTTAGTAAGCTAAAACAACAAACAGAGCCTTTTTATAGACGTGAGCTGGTCCCAGAACTGTTTTTGCAGCATTAGTGCTCGGTCTTTAATATCACGGAAAAGAAACACCAGCAAAAACTAGCAAAATAGTAAGAAAAAAAGAAGAAAGGTGACATCAATTGAGAGGCGACTGTTGAAGATATTTCAGTAACTAGAAAATACATCCGGTAATTTGGGGTAGAAACCGGTTTTAGGTCCCGGTAGCTTGAATTAGAAACCGGTTTTAGTTCCAGGTAGCTTGAGTTAGAAACCGGTTTCAATGTCCGGTAACTGGAGCTAGAAACCGGTTTGAGTGTCCTGTAACTTGAGTTAAAAACCGGTTTTTCAATCTGGTAACGTTAGTTTGAAACCGGTTTGAGTTCCCGGTAGCTTGAGTTAGAAACCGGTTTGTTTGTCCGGTAATTTAAGTTAGAAACCGGTTTGAGTTCCCGGTAACTTGAGTTAGAAACCGGTTAGATTGTACAGTAGAAATCGCTTCATTTTCACAACAGTTCAAGATTGTTAGGCCATGAGGATAAAAATAGACTAAAGTTTCTCCAATTTCTATATGTTTTTCATTCACATTTGCTACTTCTGATAGCCACACTACTCTATTACACACGTTTCGAATTTATTCCATTGGAAAGCAGGTTGAAAGAACATATTCTACCAAACCTACCAATTCCTTTGATAGAAATTGTAAGGTGGATTTTTTGCTACGAGAAATAATTGGGTGATGGAAGGTGAATGAAAATCCATTTAATTATGGAAGGTGAATGAAAATCCATTTAGTGATGGGAGGTGAATGAAAATCCATTTAGTGATGGAAGGTGGATGAAAATCCATTTAATGGTGGAAGGTGAATGAAAAACCATTTGATGATGGAAGGTGAATGAAAATCCATTTAATGATGGAAGGTAAATGAAAATCCGTTTAATGATGGAGGATGAATGAAAATCCATTTGATGATGGAAGGTGAATTAAAATCCATTTAATGATGGAAGGTAAATGAAAATCCGTTTAATGATGGAGGATGAATGAAAATCCATTTGATGATGGAAGGTGAATTAAAAAAATCCATTTTTATGATGCTCTAATCAATAGAAGTGGAACGTGAAATGACTTTTGGAGGAGAGTTTAAAAGCCGGAAGTTAAAAAGAATTAAACGGGATTGATTTTAATATTTCTAAACATAACAACTTTTAGACTAAGTTTTTCTGAAATAAGTTTTTTTGATAAATAAATTGATCATATCTTTGTATCATAAATTTTAAATATTATGCTATGCCAATATATTATAATCAATTTTTCTTTCCAATTTCTGTTTTAACAATTTTTATGTACTATTTACATGATTTTAAAATTATTTCACTATTTTTTTTTAATATATCCTAAAGATATATTTAAAAATTATTACAACTCAAAACCTTTTTCCATTTCCTGAATTTATCCTGCCATCATTCCATTGGGATATCATATTACGCATTTCTTCCAATCTTACCTCAATTCTCTATTCCCTAGATATGTTCCCTCAACATTCATCGAATAATTCTCCGTAACTCTGCAAACGATCTATCACCTTACACATGAATTAATTATAACGCTACGACTGAATTCAGTTTTTAATGGAAACAATTTATTTCGACGATTTTATTAAAATAGGATATATTTTTTTAACTATTTATTCTGATTTTAAAATTTATTTTTATTGAAAGAATTACTTTTATTTAAAAGAATTATTTTTATTTAAAAAATTATTTTTATTTAAAAAAATTATTTTTTATTTAAAAAAATTATTTTTATTTAAAAAAATTATTTTTATTTAAAAAATTAATTTTATTAAAAAAATTATTATATTTAAAAAATTTATTTTTATTTAAAATATTATGAAATATTCTTTGAATAGGTGATTTATTAAACTAGGTTATGCAGAAAATGTTTAACACTGAGAAAAATTGTTTTATAATATAAGTCCTGAACATCAAAGTAATTCGTCAGTGCAAGAAATATAAATATTCAAACAGGGACAAACTCTTACGGTGAAGAATATTTAGTTATACTGAATGCATAAATGATATTGAAACAAAGGTAACTCTGACTCAATATTGTTACAACATTGCCAATATTGTTACAACATTGCCAATATTGTTACAACATTGCCAATATTGTTACAACATTGCCAATATTGTTACAACATTGTCAATATTGTTACAACATTGCCAATATTGTTACAACATTGCCAATATTGTTACAACATTGCAAATATTGTTACAACATTGCAAATATTGTTACAACATTGCCAATATTGTTACAACATTGCCAATATTGTTACAACATTGCCAATATTGTTACAACATTGCCAATATTGTTACAACATTGCAAATATTGTTACAACATTGCCAATATTGTTACAACATTGCCAATATTGTTACAACATTGCAAATATTGTTACATCATTGATCCAATATTGTTACAACATTGCCAATATTGTTACAACATTGCCAATATTGTTACAACATTGCCAATATTGTTACAACATTGCCAATATTGTTACAACATTGCCAATATTGTTACAACATTGCCAATAATGTTACAACATTGCCAATATTGTTACAACATTGCCAATAATGTTACAACATTGCCAATATTGTTACAACATTGCCAATAATGTTACAACATTGCCAATATTGTTATAACATTGCTAATATTGTTACAACATTACCAATATTGTTACAACATTGCCAATATTGTTACAACATTACCAATATTGTTACAACATTACCATTATTGTTACAACATTGCCAATATTGTTACAACATTATCAATATTGTTACAACATTGCCAATATTGTTACAACATTGCCAATATTGTTACAACATTGCCAATATTGTTACAACATTGCCAATATTGTTACAACACTGTCAATATTTTTACAACATTGTCAATATTGTTACAACATTGTCAATATTGTTACAACATTGCCAATATTGTTACAACATTGCCAATATTGTTACAACATTGCAAATATTGTTACATCATTGATCCAATATTGTTACAACATTGCCAATATTGTTACAACATTGCCAATATTGTTACAACATTGCTAATATTGTTACAACATTGCCAATATTGTTACAACATTACCAATATTGTTACAACATTGCCAATAATGTTACAACATTGCCAATATTGTTACAACATTGCCAATAATGTTACAACATTGCCAATATTGTTACAACATTGCCAATAATGTTACAACATTGCCATTATTGTTATAACATTGCTAATATTGTTACAACATTACCAATATTGTTACAACATTGCCAATATTGTTACAACATTACCAATATTGTTACAACATTACCATTATTGTTACAACATTGCCAATATTGTTACAACATTATCAATATTGTTACAACATTGCCAATATTGTTACAACATTGCCAATATTGTTACAACATTGCCAATATTGTTACAACACTGTCAATATTTTTACAACATTGTCAATATTGTTACAACATTGTCAATATTGTTACAACATTGCCAATATTGTTACAACATTACTTATATATAATTTATTTGAAACACGAGTGAATTTGTTTCATAATTCACAAAAATAAACGTTAATTTCTTAGCTATACTTAGTATACCTTAAAATAGATTTATGATAGTTTCAAGGTTCAATTTTTTCTGTGTTCTATCAGTTTCCAATTTTAATATACTGTATATCTTAAAAATAACTATATTATATTTCAATAGGAAATTTTATTTTATTTTAATGATAATCCTGGTTATTCCAATTCTATTACTTATCGAAGTTGTTAACATAGATTATAATAAGTAATTTATTACCAATTCTAGAGGTATCGATAAACATTATCTATAGTTTTTCGATACATTATCATGTCAACAGTATCTATAATATATGGGCATAATTCATCCTTGAACTGCGCTTTGTCAGAGATCAAATTTTTTTAGTATTTTTTAAAGTCATTCATCAACACTGAACTTATACTTTCATTTATTAATTTTATTTAAAAGGTTTTAGGGACAATTTTAGATGAAAAATGAATATGGTTACATAGTTATCTATTTTATAGAGGAATATGGATACCAAGATTAAGTACACTCGGTAGAGCGCATACCTTCACCACCGCTTATCTGTTCGCTACCTACCAAAATCTAATAAACTGGTGACTAAATAGTGACCAATCGTTCCACCAAGTTAATATGGTTCTATACTTTTTGAGTTATTGAATTTTAAATGACCTTGACCTTGACCTTTGACCGGATCACTTCCAAAATTCAACCATATTGTTCCTGGACATTGCCCAATCGTACCATCATATTTCAGATAATTTGGTTCAATACTTTTTGAGTTATTCAGTTATAAATGGCCTTGACCTTGACCTTTGACCTATGACCCTATCGCTTCCAAAATATAACAACATTGTTCCTGTATATCGACTAATCTCACGCCAAGTTTCATGCAATATGGTTCAATAGCTTTTGAGTTATAAATGACCATGACTTTGACCTTTGACCGGGTCACTCCCCAAATTCTACCGGCAGACAAATTTCAGACAATTTGGGTTCAACACTTTTTCAGTTATGCGAATAACAAGATGATAAATAAATAAATAAACAAATAAAAAAAATGCCGTCAATAGGTAACAATAAAACCGATTATTTCCCAAAAATTTCAGTCCACTAGATGTTGACCCTCTTCTGCAATATTCGATTTAGTGTTGACGCCTTCGTTTAAATAATTCATAGAGTGGATCTTTCTAGCCATCTTGAGTAGCTTGGCTTTCCAAGGAGGATAAACGGGGATAAAAAAGGACTAGAAAGTTTAATGAAAGAATGTCAATCAACTGTCCTTGCTTTAAGTAAAGGAATTGGTTGCTCTGAATTATTTTACAATTTAAACTTCATGTTTTTCTTCAATTCATAATGATCATAAATAAATAAATAATTAAAATAGAAATCGTTTCGATTCTTCTTGTATATAATGGAGAAAATATTGTCTATTTTTTTTAGGTTTCGATTTGGAGTGTCAGAATCAGAGCTCGATGCTTTCAGATCTAGAAATATAAAATCGAATTCGGACACTCCCACTCGGCAAAATATTGAAATTTTCTAACCATAAAAGTGAATAATGAAATTTACTCTTTTACAAAATTCAACTGATCTTTGAATATGAGATGCAAAAAAATCCTAATATCTTTTTTCAATTTTCCTACTCATCGTCAATCCGTTTTCAATTCGGATATTCAATCAAATTGCAAAAAAGTAAGAACATGGAAATCGCAATTTTCAAATGTTCGAAATCC
The DNA here is from genome assembly GCA_947561585.1 of Caprella mutica. Lineage (NCBI taxonomy): Eukaryota > Metazoa > Arthropoda > Malacostraca > Amphipoda > Caprellidae > Caprella > Caprella mutica. Next base: position 102,455 of record CANNZV010001804.1, on the reverse strand, counting down.
CGGCAACTTTGATCATTGCTGTCACTCCAAAAAAACTGCAAAGGTTCGAAGGCTCGTTTGAATTTCAATTTAGTGATATGGGGGATAGGGATTTTCTGGTTTGGACTTTTGGACCCTTACTGTTGATAACCAAGGTATTAAATATCCGAATTCCGAATTATAATAGACAATCTTTTCACATTGTTCCAATGCTGGGCAATGTTGTCCGCCCCAAGAAACATTGCAGTATGAGTTATTGTTAATATGATCATATTTTATCGTCCTTTTGGAAATTTTTATCGACGAAAGACGATCGAGTGTAAGTGTTTGAATTTATGGTAAGCTATGTTTTTATATCCGTTGAATCATCCGTCGTCGTAGGTAGAAGATATATTTATCGCTGGATTAAATCGTCACTCAAAAGCAAAAATTCGGCATTTGAAATTTTAAAGTTGGGAACGACGGGAAAATGATGTATATTATTTTTAACTAAAAAGTCTTTTTTAAATTCACAGACTAAAAAAAATTAAAATAGAATGAAAAATGATTGAATTAAAAAAAAAAATTGACAAATATTTTCTAAAGTCAGGTATCATGCATACCAATACAAATAAAAATTTTAATTATTATTTATAGTTTTTTCTTATACGACCGAAGATGTGAAACTGACCGATAATTCGTAACCCACCCTACCAAGAAATATAGAACTTTCACTTTCATGAATCTTACTTCACAGAAACTTTATTAAAACTTTCCAGCTTTTAGAAATTGAAAATAGGACTTGCCTGTCATCCAAAGAATTCGAATGGAATGTAAACGATTTCCGTGTGATTTACATAATAAATATACTTCATATACAGTAGTACTCCTCTATAGTGAACTCCTCTATAGTGAACTCCTGTATAGTGAGTAAGTTAGGATGTACTCCGTTTTATGAACAAAATATTATTTAATCTGCCATGAAATCGCCATCAGTCTTTTAAAAACTGATGGTAATTCATTGCAGACTGAAGAAAATTCGTACACTATACGGGGTCCATTCTAACTCATTCACTATACAGGAGTTCACTATAGAGGAGTTCACTATAGAGGAGTTCACTATACAGGAGTTCACTATAGAGGAGTTCACTATAGAGGAGTTCACTATAGAGGAGTTCACTATAGAGGAGTTCACTATAGAGGAGTTCACTATAGAGGAGTTCACTATAGAGGAGTTCACTATAGAGGAGTTCACTGTAGAGGAGTTCACTATAGAAGAGTTCACTATAGAGGAGTTCACTATAGAGGAGTTCACTATAGAAGAGTTCACTGTAGAGGAGTTCACTGTACTGTAAAGGAGTTCACTATAGAGGAGTTCACTATAGAGGAGTTCACTGTAGAGGAGTTCACTATAGAGGAGTTCACTATAGAAGAGTTCACTGTAGAGGAGTTCACTGTATGTAAAGGAGTTCACTATAGAGGAGTTCACTATAGAGGAGTTCACTGTAGAGGAGTTCACTATAGAAGAGTTCACTATAGAGGAGTTCACTATAGAAGAGTTCACTGTAGAGGAGTTCACTGTAGAGGAGTTCACTATAGAGGAGTTCACTATAGAGGAGTTCACTATAGAGGAGTTCACTATAGAGGAGTTCACTATAGAGGAGTTCACTATAGAGGAGTTCACTATAGAGGAGTTCACTATAGAGGAGTTCACTATAGAGGAGTTCACTATAGAGGAGTTCACTATAGAGGAGTTCACTATAGAGGAGTTCACTATAGAGGAGTTCACTATAGAGGAGTTCACTATAGAGGAGTTCACTATAGAAGAGTTCACTGTAGAGGAGTTCACTGTAGAGGAGTTCACTATAGAGGAGTTCACTATAGAGGAGTTCACTGTAGAGGAGTTCACTATAGAAGAGTTCACTATAGAGGAGTTCACTATAGAGGAGTTCACTATAGAGGAGTTCACTATAGAGGAGTTCACTGTAGAGGAGTTCACTATAGAGGAGTTCACTATAGAGGAGTTCACTATAGAGGAGTTCACTATAGAGGAGTTCACTATAGAGGAGTTCACTATAGAGGAGTTCACTATAGAGGAGTTCACTATAGAGGAGTTCACTATAGAGGAGTTCACTATAGAGGAGTTCACTATAGAGGAGTTCACTATAGAGGAGTTCACTGTAGAGGAGTTCACTATAGAGGAGTTCACTATAGAGGAGTTCACTATAGAGGAGTTCACTGTAGAGGAGTTCACTATAGAGGAGTTCACTATAGAGGAGTTCACTATAGAGGAGTTCACTGTAGAGGAGTTCACTATAGAAGAGTTCACTATAGAGGAGTTCACTATAGAGGAGTTCACTATAGAGGAGTTCACTATAGAGGAGTTCACTATAGAGGAGTTCACTATAGAGGAGTTCACTATAGAGGAGTTCACTATAGAGGAGTTCACTATAGAGGAGTTCACTGTAGAGGAGTTCACTATAGAAGAGTTCACTATAGAGGAGTTCACTATAGAGGAGTTCACTATAGAGGACTTCACTATAAAGGATTTCTTCTTTAATGACTTGACAGTCTGGGATTGTGTTTATTCAAGAATTTGATTTAATAAGTAATTATAATATATTCCTATATCTTCAGAATACTATTTCAGTATTAATTTGACATCATTTAATTTCAAAGTAGATTTATACAAAAAGTTTCAGTTTTCCGAATATATTAATAATTACATTTCAAATTCTGATTCCTAAGAACACGATTAACATTCCCACTCAAGTCAAAATAAAAATAATTTTTTTCTGTCGTATAATAACACATTTGATGATAAATAAATACATACAATGTACGATCTAGAAAGGAAAATAGGTATTGTCATTCATTCCATTGTTTTTATTGAATTGTAAAGTCATTAAGTTGAATAAAAGATATTTTGAATTACTTGGATACAACAACAATTGTCTTTGATGTTCTCTATTATAATATCTACATGGAATAGAAAACGGCTCTTTTTTGAGTTTAAATTATAGAATTATTGACATGAATTTTATTGACAATAAATCTTAAAATTGATGACATTTGATTTTTTTAAATTATGAACTTATAGAATATTAAAATTAATGACATTTATATCTTAAAAATAATAAAACTTGAATTTGAATGATTTCCAGTATTCGATCTAAGGTTTAAATTTTAGTTCAAACCTTCAATTATTTCTTATCTATCCAAACACTAGTCACATTTCTAAATTAATTATTCTTTTATTTTCAACACACATGTTAAAATTGAAGTCAAAACCTATTTCAAACTTACAATTTCAAACAACCTGACAAACTAACTCCATTTACTGAATACAATCCAAAATGGCGTCAATCTTATCACCATGCAAATCCATTTAGGCAAACACTGTATATATTATAAGCTATATATACTAACTTACGTAATTATCATCACTCTGACTCCTTTCTTTGACTCGTGAGTCATCCATATTGATCTTAATAATTCACTGTGACTCTGACTCAAGACAGCGCCAACATTGAAGAAAAATCTAAAGACGGATTGGAATGGTAAATTCCAACTGAGGCTAGATGGTATAAAGATGGCATAAAGGAGAGATGGTGTAAAGGATAGATGGTATAAAGGATAGATGGTACAAATGATAGATGGTATAAAGGATAGATGGTATAAAGGATAGATGGTTTAAAGGTTGGATGGTATAAAGGATAGATGGTACAAATGATAGATGGTATAAAGGATAGATGGTATAAAGGATAGATGGTATAAAGGATAGATGGTATAAAGGATAGATGGTACAAATGATAGATGGTATAAAGGATAGATGGTATAAAGGATAGATGGTATAAAGGATAGATGGTATAAAGGATAGATGGTATAAAGGATAGATGGTATAAAGGATAGATTGTATAAAGGATAGATGGTATAAAGGGTAGATGGTACAAAGGATAGATATTACTTTTCGTTATATCTTGCTCTACTAGATATATCTTGCTCTCCAATAGATATGTCTCTCTCCACTAGATATGTCTCTCTCCACTAGATATATCTCTCTCTACTAGATATGTCTCCCTCCACTAGATATCTCTCTCTCTACTAGATATGTCTCTCTCCACTAGATATGTCTCTCTCTACTAGATATATGTCTCTCTTCATTAGATATGTCTCTCTCCACTAGATATCTCTCTCTCTCTACTAGATATCTCTATCTTCATTAGATATGTCTCTCTCTACTAGATATGTCTCTCTCCACTAGATATGTCTCTCTCCACTAGATATGTCTCTCTCCACTAGATATGTCTCTCTCCACTAGATATGTCTCTCTCCACTAGATATGTCTCTCTTCATTAGATATGTCTCTCTCTACTAGATATGTCTCTCTTCATTAGATATGTCTCTCTCCACTAGATATGTCTCTCTTCATTAGATATATCTCTCTCTACTAGATATCTCTCTCTCTACTAGATATGTCTCTCTCTCTCCACTAGATATGTCTCTCTTCATTAGATATGTCTCTCTCTACTAGATATCTCTCTCTCCACTAGATATGTCTCTCTCTCTCCACTAGATATGTCTCTCTTCATTAGATATGTCTCTCTCTACTAGATATCTCTCTCTCTACTAGATATGTCTCTCTCTCCACTAGATATGTCTCTCTTCATTAGATATCTCTCTCTCTACTATATATATATCTCTCTCAATGGTGTTTTTATTACCTTTTCTTTCTTCTTCCCGTAGGTTTTATCGTCGTAAAATGGCAATGAGATACAGAAGTTCTATCCTCATAGTCTGCACTAAGTACTCTTATACTGACGATCAGATGTCCTTTGTACTTCAACGGACAGTGTCTAAAAAGAAACTTCTTTTGAAAATTTGAAATGAAAATTTAAAAGAAATAATGAAAAGTTTCGGAAAAATACAATTTTTCGATAATTTTTTTCCAATTTAAGAAAAAGAAAAAAGTTTACATTTTTATGAAAAGTCAACTAAAAAAAAAAAAAAATAAAAAATTGAGAAAAGTTCTCTTTTACACTAAGAAAAAAGAATATAATTTGAAGAGTAGAATAACTGATCCTTTGTTTCTTTATTACGTGGAAAAAGAGAAGGGAATATTACGTATTGTCGTACAGTTAAGTATACCCGTACTGCACATTACCATGTAAATTCATAAAAAAAATATTTCTTTATTATGTTAAAATATTAAAACTATTAATGTAAAGACACACTATGACAAACTCTACCAAACAGTTATTATATTTCTAATTATTGTAAGTAACAATTGTACGAAATTGCGGAACGGTCGGAATAACGTAAGTTCCTCTAAATAATGATATTAGACTTTAATTAGTTATTAGTAAATAAATTCTACTGTATCAATGATACACCCAATATTCTGTATCTATGATACACTCAATATCACATTAATTTCAACTGTACAGAATAATGTATTTTCCAAAATAGAAATATTATATAATGCTCGCATGTTTCTCCATTAAATCTTCCTAACATTCGTTATGTTAGCTACATTTTTCAATCCCTCACATGAATTCTAAAAATATAGAAATAAAGCCTTCAAGCCCCAAAATAATAAAGATGGACGATATTTTTAATCGAATAAAATGCGGTCAGCCTAAAAATGCAACTGAAGTGCTTTTATTTTCTTCAATAAAACTTCTTCTAGGAGATCATTACGTTCGTCCTTTCGCTGAGATATTTGGCTCATTAAATAAAACCATCCATTGTTAGGAATAAGCCCACTGATATATTACCATGGGCTTATATAAGTAAATATAAATATCATATAAGTAAATATTTTAAAGGCTTACTATTATTTTTCCTTAGGCAGTGAGATTCTTCCCAGTCAAAAATTATCAGAGATCGTTGGAGTATTATCGCTGATTATAATTGGTGAAATGAAGATCATCTCTATCTATGATGGTAAATGTGATTCCTACTAAATTCTATAGTAATTTAAGAATATTAATTTAAAATATTTATACTGAATCTTAGAAAATTACCGACAAAAAAAGGCTTGAGGATAATATGTAAATTATGATAAAATATGATACAGTATGATAAAATATGATAAAATATGATAAAATATAATAAAATACGATAAAATATGATAAAATGAAATATGATAAAATATGATAAAACATAATAAAATACGATAAAATATGATAAAATATGATATGATATAATGAAATATGATAAAATATGATAAAACATAATAAAATATGATGAAATATGATAAATTATAATAAAATATAATAAAACATAATAAAATACGATAAAATATGATAAAATATGATAAAATATGATACAATATGATAAATTATAATAAAACATAATAAAATACGATAAAATATAATAAAATACGATAAAATATGATAAAATATGATATGATATAATGAAATATGATAAGATATGATAAAATATAATAAAATACGATAAAACATAATAAAATATGATAAAATATGATAAAATATGATACAATATGATAAATTATAATAAAATATAATAAAATATGATAAAATACAATATATAATATGATATAATAAAACATAATAAAATTAAGATACAATTATGATAAAACACGATTAATCATCACTGTAATTGACAATGATGCACAATATATTTTCAGCTGGGTGTCCAGTCTAAGAGGATATGGGTCACTTACTGAGTCAAGAGGGAAAGGAAGAGTCAAGATTCAAGAGTCAAGAGTCACTCTTATTTTGTCCGGCATTTAGGTTAATGTCCTCTAGATGTCCTAGTGAGTAGTGTATATGTTTTTTTTATAGTCATATTGCCCATATTTATATTGAGGCACAGACGGGAAATGACACAAAGGGCAAAGATTATTTGATTTGCATATACAGTATTGTCTTATACTTTTATTATACCGGACTCTTTCTTTTATAGTCAGTCTATACTTAGGAAATTGGTATACAGAAGAAAAATGGCATAAATGGCATACAAGGTAATTTGATTTATATGCAGCATCGTCCTGTTTTCTTTATAATTTTTCCTAGATTTAATTTTTTATATTAAATCCCCAATGTATATGTTCCTAAATTCTTTCTGGAAATGAATAATTAAAGAAGAATAAAAAAGACGAATAAAATAAAAGAAAAAAAGAAAATACGACCTGGTGTATAATTTTTGATTATTCTCGATATAATTTTAATTTTGGAAATTAACTCAGGTATCATTAAACATTTTCGGGGCCACATTGTCCCATTATTGGCAATACTGTAACAATATTGGCACATTGTTAACCTACACATCATCATTTTTTGGCAGCAAAACAAAATAATACTAACATTAATTTCATTTTAAACCCACCTAATAATATTGAAGTTAATAAATATTCTATTTAGAGTCTGTACACTTTTCTATTTAAGGAAGAGCATAAATATAGGTACACATAAATATAGGTACACATTGCTTTTAAGGTCCACTAATTACTCAGGTAGGATTGGGGGGTACAGCTCTCTTTATGAGAGATGATTACACAGTAGCGATGGGGAATTAAATAGCAGTGGTGGAATAAACCTTTCAACACTCATGACAAGTTAAAGGCCAAGATTGATTTTATATAGAACAATATTAGATAGTTAACGTTTTTAATTAGGAATATGTTAAAAAATATAACTTTACATTTTTATTATTTTAAAGTCAAATATCATTTGAGAAAAACTTTGGGCGGTTTAGGATCTCAAATCATTACGTGGCAAAGCCTACATTTATTTGTACGCTTCTTACTGCTAGAATATGATTCTATGGACTATATAAAGGCTTTATTTGATGCTTTCATACTGTCCTCCCAAATGTTGGTGGTTTTTAAATCTAGGTTTAAATACCAGTGGTGGAATTAAATACCAGTGGTGGAAATAAATACCAGTGGTGGAATTAAATACCAGTGGTGGAATTAAATACCAGTGGTGGAATTAAATACCAGTGGTGGAATTAAATACCAGTGGTGGAAATAAATACCAGTGGTGGAAATAAATACCAGTGGTGGAATAAATACAGGTGGTGGAATTAATACCAGTTGTAAACTATTGAAATAAAATATGGCTAGGCATGAAAAAGACCCAAAGTAAGTCCCTAGTTATCGGATCCAATTGGATCGTTCCACATTTTCGAGACACGAGGAAAGTATATAAAAAATGGAATTTCAATTCATATCCATGATACCTGCAGGTATCAATAAAAAATAAAATGAAAAATTAATAGAATTTTTTTAAATTTATTTTTTAGAATTACATTTTTTTTTAAATTTTAAAATAGAAAAATAATTAATTTCTTTCTTACTTAAATGAAAATATTTATGTACCCGCTGCTCATAAAATAAATGTATAATAAATGTATTGATAATAAAAATAATCCAGAAAATACATCAACATTTATTTCAATTGTAAGTTTTAAAATAAATTTTAATCGTTATTACAAATAATATATTACGCTCACTCATCACTTTTTATTTCAGTTAATTGATTCCATTACTTTTATTTCTTGACTCGTAAATCGCATTTATATTCACTTTAATTATTTACATGAAATTAATGGATTTATTTTCCATTATTAATATTTGATTAGTAAAATTCAATATTAAATATATTTAAAGATATTCCATGTTAGTTTTATATTCAAATAAATACTTCCTTTCTTAATCATTATTCAATTAATAAACTATAATTAATAAGTAAAAGTCTCAAATTTAACTTACCTCTGTGTTAATTAGGGAATATGACGAGTTGTCGGACGGTTCTACGTTTTCGATCATATAAGTAAATAGTGTATAATAAATCAAAAAATCGAACGTGATCGAAAATTTGAAACCATCCGATAATTCGAAACTTACCCTATGACGTATTTATTCTTAAATATGGATAAAATATCATATATCATATTTTTAATTTATGATATTATATTACATTTTTATTATTAAATTTCTAAGGAATGAAAATTTCTATCTATTTTTTTGTGGCTTCTGATATGAAGAACTAATTATTTTCTTTGAAAAGAATTTTCTGTGATTCTTTTAAGATACAAAGAAACAAGAAAAGTAAGATACAAAGATACAAGAGAAGTAAGATACAAAGATACAAGAGAAGTAAGATACAAAGATACAAGAGAAATAAGATATAAAGATACAAGAAAAGTAAGATACAAAGATACAAGAGAAGTAAGATACAAAGATACAAGAGAAATAAGATATAAAGATACAAGAAAAGTAAAATACAAAGATACAAGAGAAGTAAGATACAAAGAAACAAGAGAAGTAAGATACAAAGATACAAGAGAAATAAGATACAAAGATACAAGAAAAGTAAGATACAAAGATACAAGAAAAGTAAGATACAAACATACAAGAGAAGTTAGATACAAAGATACAAGAAAAGTAAGATACGAAGATACAAGAGATTTTATTTTAAAAGCTTATGTATCATAGCTATATAACATTTATTGTTCAAGTGCAACCCTATTTCTGATGATCAGTATTGTAATGGTTAGCCATCGATTATTTTTATTAAACTCATAATCTGTAAATATTATTACAAAACGTGTTGTTATATTAATATATAATTTTTTAAAATAAGTAACTTTCCAAGTTACTTATTTTAAAATTCCAACTATATATATATATTCCATATATAATAGTAAGGTACAAGTTATCCATAAGCCTAACATAAAAAGTAAGTTAAATATCAGGCGTAATATCCGTAGACTTTAACCCACATTTCCAATTAATAGTACAAGGTCATAAATCAACAGAAGGATATAGTTAGTATAGTTATCAATTAATATACGCCATATATCTCTCGAATCTCTCAAGGTTATTTTCAATAGAATATTTAAATTTAAAGAAGGATTTAAGCTTACTAATTGGTCTTATTATCTGATTAAGTTGGTAAACAAAGTTAATAATATTGAATGCAGGATTAATTTGTAAATGGAGTAGAAGAGAAATGGTTCGTTACTTATTTGTTCTTAGTAAATATATTTAAATTTGTGTAAATTAATTAATTCTCTTAACTAGCTTATGAATTAAATCAAAATAAATATATTTGGTCTTAACTGAGTTTCAATATGTGATAATATTGTTTTATTATCTTCTTTATTATCAATAATTATCATTCCATTGATATAATTATCATTATGCACTGCTATCAACTTACACTGATTATCATTTTACACTGATTGTAACCTTTGACTGGTTATCTTTTTACACTGGTTATTATTTAACATTGGTTATCATTTTACACTGGTAATCATTTCACACTCTTTATCATTTTTCACTGGTTATCATTTAACATTGGTTATCATTTTACACAGGTGATCATTACACACTGGTTATCATTTAACACTAGTAATTATCATTTTACATTGATTATCATTTTTTTCTGGTTATCATTTTACACTGGTTATCATTTTTACACTGGTTATCATTTCACACTGGTTATCATTTTGTACTGGTTATCATTTTACACTGGTTATCATTTTACACAGGTGATCATTACACACTGGTTATCATTTAACACTAGTAATTATCATTTTACATTGATTATCATTTTTTTCTAGTTATCATTTTACACTGGTTATCATTTTTACACTGGTTATCATTTCACACTGGTTATCATTTTGTACTGGTTATCATTTTACACTGGTTATCATTTTACACTAGATATAGGATTATTATTTTACACCGGTTATCATTTTGCAGTGATTTTCATTCTGTTTGGGTGCATGGCGCCGTAGCAATTTACTCTGCCTATTACTCAATTAGACATCCCCATCAACACAGGGCGAGCAGTGGAAAATTACATTAAATGACGCCAATTGCCTCCAATCGACCCTGACTCGTCCTATTGATAGAACGTAAGGAAAATTAGGAGGTAATTTAGAGAAATAAAAGCTCTATGAAGAATGGTTATGAAGTATTAAAATAATAATATTTTTTTAAAATATCTTTTTTTTTAAATATTTCCTTTTCAAATAATATTGAAAAATAATATTTGAAAATAATATTTTAAAATAATATTTTAAAATAATAGTTTCTAAAATATTTTCAAACGATATTTTCAAAATAATATTTCTAAAATAATATTTTCCAATTAATAAAATAGTAATAATGAAATAAAATAATAATAATAATATTTTATGTTCTATAAATTCTATGTCATTTTTATTTATATTTTTTATTTTATTTTATTTTTTTATAGGTATTGAACCATTTATTATATATTTTCATGAGATTTGATATTTCCAATCATATCTTTTTATCTTCTGTAAATATAAAATGGTAGCACGTGTCAGATAAGTCTTCAGAATACTTTTAACACTTTCGGCTTAGCTACAATCGCCATAACAACGAAAAGTAATAAAATAAAAATCTTTCGAATCCCACATGTTTCATTTATGATTTATATTCACTTCAAACAATATGAATAGTGAAATATGATTGAAGAAACAGATTGTTAAAAGTAAATGAAATTTTAGAAGTAATTACCGTAGATTTAAGTTATTGTGAAATCCATATATTTTGCGGGAACTTATTAGTCATGACTGATACAAATTAACAAAATTACTTCTCCTTGACTTTTATAAAGTAAATTCTAATATCAAACATATATCGAATAAAATACTATTTATTCAATGCTTTTCAAAAAGGTTAATACCTAGCAAATCCCCCTAAGCTGAATCACAATCAAAATTCGTAAGTCTTGCTCTCTTCCACTCAAAGTCAGACTGATTGAATAAAAATATTTGGATTGGAATCGAATTTCCAAAAGAAGGTAAAATGATACAGAATATGAAGTTGGATGCTGTATCTATGAAACACACTATTTTATTCAGGTAGAATATAATTTAATTATTTCATTTTTTATTATGTATGAAATTTATCTATTGAAGTTATGAAAAATAAAATTCTCATTTTATCACATTTTATTTTTATAAAGTTTGAAATATAATAAACTGGCAAATTTGAAATTATTTTATAATCAAATATTATTATAATGGTTTTCAATTTAACATGATTGTATGCCCTATTTTCAAATCATTTATTTATTATTCAATTAAACTGGTGCGGGTTATATTTCATTAACAACGTCGGTTGTTACGGCAACGCAAATTATTTGATGCTGTCGATTTAAGATTAACAGAAAATGAATAATATTAATAATATCAAAACAAGAAGAAATTACAGATTAAGAAATTAAATATGGTTTAAATATTAACTTAGGATTTTTTATTAAAGAATTATTGTTATGAAAAGAATAGTTTTAATTGTAAGAAAAATATTTATTAATTTCAAATAAATTGTTATGATTAGAAATATTGTCATGATTATAAAAAAATGGTTATGATTATAAAAATTATGATGATTATATATAAATTATGACTACGAAAATTGTACCTATTATTAAAACTTGTTATGATTATAAAACCTTTTTATAATTATATAAATTTAGATTATAATAAAAAAATTGTTATGATTTAAAATCGAAGTCATATAGATTTTTTCATTTTTCAATTTTTTTTCTCAATTTCAAATCGTTCCATACAAATAATCTATGATAAATAATCGATGATAAATAATCGATGATAAATAATCGATGATAAATAATCGATGATAAATTATCGATGATAAATAATCGATGATAAATTATCGATGATAAATAATCGATTATAAATAATCACTACTGAGATCACAGTTTCAAGTAAGCTATTTTCATTTTAACTACAACCAAGATTAAGACGTCGCTACTTTAATTATAGCAGATTATGGACCATGAAAAGATTAATGACAATGTTTACAATTAATTACTTAATGCACGCCAAGAAGAAAGAGCACGCTATGCAGTTTGAAGGATTTTACTCTGCATTATTAGATTGCGGTATCACATGAGTTATTGTATGAAAACATCATGTACTAGTGTACTACCCCGTTAAAAATGACGAGGTTTCAATAGTAATTTTTTAAAAATATAAATGAAAGAATATATAAATAAAAACATATAAAAAATATGTAAGAAATTTATATAAAGAAATTTATAAAAGAATATAAAATGAAGTATGTAAGAAAAGAATATGTAAAAAATGACAAGTAGGGTTACGAATTACCGGACATTCAACTAGTTTTATATTGGTATCCGTGATGCCTGCTACTACATCATAGTCTACTTTATCGTTAAAAATAACGAGGTTTTAAGAAGACAAGCTTATTAGTAGAATTGTGACAATATGCTTTTAAAATTATAGATCCCGAAAATAGACGGAGAGAATTAAACAGTATTGAATGGTTCTACAGCAGCGGTATATAGTATTCGATACCATTTCATTTCGTTTTGTCTATGGTATTCTTAGGAACTATGATTTTGAAAGCATATTGTCACAACCCATGCAAAACTCTTATTTCACAAATCATACTTTTCTAGTTTCATATAATTTGATCATTTTATTGATTAATTACTATTTTAAAATACCCTGACTATTTTAAAATACCCTGACTATTTTAAAATACCCTGACTATTTTAAAATACCCTGACTATTTAAAAATACCCTGACTATTTTAAAATACCCTGACTATTTTAAAATACCCTGACTATTTTAAAATACCCTGACTATTTAAAATACCCTGACTATTTAAAATACCCTGACTATTTAAAATACCCTGACTATTTAAAATACCCTGACTATTTTTAAATACCCTGACTATTTAAAAATACCCTGACTATTTAAAATTTAAATTCAATTACGAATTACAATATTTTTCTGCATAGACTAATTAATATATTTCGTAAATGAAATACATATGTGTATCGACTCCTATCAAAAATTCTTACTGAAAGTGGGATAATTATATATTCTTTAGTACACAAAGTTAATAATATACATGTTATCTATTATTGTACTCTACATGGCTTAATACACTGAAGAAAAAATACGAGTCAGATTGACTCAAAATTTCAGTTTGTCCCAAAACCGGCTAAAAAATGTGAGTCAATTTGACTCATCCTAATATTTTAATCAAAAACAAGAGTCATATTGACTCCTAATTCATAGTCAAATTGACTCAGGTAGAGTCAATCAAGAAAGAAGACTCCAATATTAGAGTCTTGCCAGCATTGACTCAAGCGATGAGTCAGGAGTATAATTCTCAGTGTAAAATTTATTATATAAGGCATTATAATACAAGTACTTGATATATAAATCATCTTCACTTCAACCTCTGTAAAATCTCCATCAAATGTATCATTTTTATTTATATCAGCTAATTTGCATTTCAAGCCGTGGAATATTTTATACCTTCGTAGTCGTTCGTATTTACCTTCAATATAACTTTTACAACATATCTGTAAAATGTTAGAACGAGGGTACTGTAAAAGAAGGACTATCAGTTAATAAAGTACTGTAAATAGGTACTATCAGTAAATAAAGTACTTTAAAACAGGTACTATTATTGAATAAAGTACTTTTCACTATTATTGAATAAAGTACTGTAAATAGGTACTATCAGTAAATAAAGTACTTTAAAACAGGTACTATTATTGAATAAAGTACTTTACACTATTATTGAATAAAGTACTTTACACTATTATTGAATAAAGTACTGTAAATAGGTACTATCAGTAAATAAAGTACTTTAAAACAGGTACTATTATTGAATAAAGTACTTTACACTATTATTGAATAAAGTACTGTAAAAGAGGTACTATCAGTGAATAAAGTACTTTAAAAGAAGTACTATCAGTGAATAAAGTACTTTAAAAGAAGTACTATAAGTGAATAAAGTACTGTAAAAGAGGTACTATCAGTGAATAAAGTACTGTAAAAGAGGTACTATCAGAGAATAAAGTACTCTAAAAGAGATACTAAAAAGAGGTACTATCAGTGAATAAAGTATCTGTATCTCTGTGGTTGCGTTCGCTGTAAGTTACAATTTTCATTAAAATAATAATCAAACTTTTGGAAATACATCTAAAAAAACATTTTTTAAATTATAGAAATATTTAAATATTTTGTTCATGATAGTTTATAATACAATAAAATTTATTATTTAATCCAAAATTAAATTTCATTATGAAATATTTTTATCTTCAAGTTGTTAGATTTTTTCATTCGTTTCATAGTGTTTCATGATTTATTTTTTATGTTTTATTTCTTATGTTTCATGTTTTATTTTACGCCTCTTTAGAATTTTCTCACATGAAATTCCCAAGTGGTTACACTCATATTTTTCATCTCGAAATGCTTATTCCTCAACACTTGAGTTGCGTTTAAAATACCCAGGCTTCAAACACACCATGTCTTCAGAATATTAATACGTAAATATATGTTATATATGTTGAATAGGATACTGCTTTGTTGAAACGTTCTTTTTTAATTTAAATTTGCTGGAATGATTTTTTTTCTTAAACAAATCTTTCAAATTTTTCAAAAATTGAAAGGATATCCAAGGCAGAATATTTCATTATTACTTAGGGTAAGTTCCAATTTGTCGCACTGTGTCACATTTTCGATCATATATAAAAGAATTTTTTATTGATCGAAAATGTGGAACCGTCCGGTAACTCATAACTTATCCTGAAATTGTTATTATATAAATTTAATCAAATAATTTCAATACATATTAAAAGAAATAAAACCTATTGCAAAACTTTTTTAATTTGAAGAAAAAAAATCTAAAAAAAATAAGAAATTCTACAATTTTTTTGGTATTCAAATTTCATTTGCATGAAGTTCTAAATTACCAATTCATCTTTAAAAAAATTCCTCAATTATTTCTATTTTTCAACCTACCGCATCACACCGATATGCTTTCCACGAAAAAATTTGCCTGCTTTTGAAATGCAATGCAAGTCTCATAAAATCTACGGATATTTCCACTACATTTTTCAGGCCTGCATTTTGGCAACGAAGTGTGAATTTTTCCAGAGAAAATTAGGATGAAGTACTGAAATTGAAGCCCAGGCAGAAATTTATGGTGGCCTATAGTCAGACTGTTGTTTTCCATTAATAGATAAATCGAAAAATAATCGAAGAGTAATTGATGAATTAATATATCGATAAATAATCAATGAAATAATAAATCGAATACATAATAATTAATCGATGATAATTAATCGATGATATATAATCGATGATAAATAATCGATGATAAGTAATCGATGATAAATAATCGATGATAAATAATTGATGATAAATAATTTATGGTAACAATCGATGATAAATAATCGATGATAAATAATCGATGATAAATAATCGATGATAAATAATTGATGATAAATAATTTATGGTAACAATCGATGATAAATAATCGATGATAAATAATCGATTATAAATAATTGATGACAAATAATTGATGAAAAATAATCGATGATAAATAATTGATGATAAATAATTGATGATAAATAATCGATGATAAATAATTGATGATAAATAATTGATGATAAATAATTGATGATAAATAATCGATGATAAATAATTGAGATTAAATAATAAATAATTAGACAGTAATCCAATAGTAATACGCAATAATAAAAATAAATCCTTTAATATTTCAGTGACATCCACGATGACAGTCTCTATTTAAATCACTATTAATATTTACAGTAATGGACAATAGCAGATGATCTTTCGATCATGAAGCTTCCCACTACGATGTTTTCGATGAAGAAAATAATAGAGAAATACAGTATAACTCCTCTATAGTGAATGTAGTGTCCTGAGTAAGAGAATTACCCCTTATAATGAACAAATGAACAACAAAATTTGTTCACTATACGTGGTAGTTCTCTTACTCAGGACTCTCATTCGCTGTAGAGGAGTTCATTATAGTCAAATTGATATAAATCTACGGGATACATAAACACAATTTCAGTTCACTATCAAATTATTCAAGAGAGTTGATTTTGATTTCCTCATTCGAATTTCATTAAAACTTTAGACCATAATTTAAGACTCACTCGGGTTTCGGAATTAATTGAGGTTAGGTATGGAACAAACTTTTAGACTGCGTTTAAATTCGTATGCCAGTATAATTTGACCTAGATACATTATTACTGTATTGGAGACAGTAACTTAACCCTTCACTGCGCAAATACACTGAAGAATATTGGTTGTTTTACAAGAAAAATGTTTTTTCATCGAAAATTAGAGAATAACAAAAATTTGAGAGGAAAATCTGAATTTTGAGAAAGTATCATTTTTTCATTTTCAATATTAATTTAAAGTTTAAATGAAGTAAGTTCAAACTCGTAAAAAAGTTTTTTATCTGTAATTCATAAATAAATTTAAGTTATATTGTTAAATTACACATTTTTTTTTAAATTTCTATATTCTTTTAATTGTATCACATTTTATATAATATGCAATGAAAAGATAAATGTAATTATTTATATACAATACACATGTTGACAAAAAAAACTTCAAACGTATATTGTTTATTATTTGGAAATCAATTCATAATTTTCTTTCATACGAGGCTTTTATTTTATCTAATTTTTATTATTCTATTTTGTTTGATGTTCTGCATAATAAAAATGTGCTCTCATAATTAAATGAAATTTGTTTGAACTTTATTGTTTTAATAATTATTTTTCTGTTTTTTAATGAAATTATTTCTAAATAAATACATTATAAGTAATATGAAAAATAATCAATTAATGAAAACTATTGATATGAAAACAATTGATATGAAAACTATTGATATGAAATTTTTTTGCCAGAAATTATAAATAAAATATAAGAAAATATGAAAATATTAATATTAATTATTCTATACAGTATAGTGGTCGAAATTAGGACATATTTTTCTGAATAATATCTAGTATTATTTAATATCTAAACATACATATGTATAGCTCTATTAAATGAATGTCTACTTATTTAAATATAATATTTAATTACCAGTTTCATCACCATGAATATTAGTTAATATAACGATACATAAATTACTTTTTTTCAGTTTCAGCCTATTAATTATTAACTATAAATAACGATAAATATAATAGTTGATTACCTGTTTCATCATATCACTAATATCGACATAAAATATTATACTTTTTACCTGTTCCATATCAATTAATATCACTAACATCGACATAAAATATTATATTTTTACCTGTTCCATACCAATTAATATCACTAATATCGACATAAAATATTGCGCTAGCTTAACTGACTCGCCATTCAAACTGTTTTACACTAATGTACCGTTAATTGGTTCCTATGTTTGAACATGATTCATCGTGTTTGAGCATGACTAGGCATGTCTGAAAGCATGTCAGAGCCTGTTTGAAATATTAAAGTAAGTCGTGGCTTCTGAATGGAAATGAAATCAATGGGAGTATTGCCAGCTGGTTGAACTAATATTTAGCAGTGTGTTATGATTAATAGTAATTGCATATTAATTAAGAATAGTAATTGCATAGTAATTATGAATAGTAATTGCTTATTAATTAAGAATAGTAATTCCATATTAATTATGAATAGTAATTGCTTCTTAATTATGAATAATAATTATTTATTAATTATGCGTAAGATGTACGCGTACCATAATTCTGTGCTGATTTTATAAAATATGAAAAATAAAAAGAACATTAAGTTTCGTCTAGCAATTTTTTTTCGGTATAATTATCTCACATTTTTATGCTATATATTTTTCCGGGAAAGTTACAGTATTATGAACATTTCGCAATTTCGTACATATGTTACCCATAAGTTTGGTAGAACGTGTCAGACAGTTTTTTTTATACTCGTACTTATTGGAAAAATATCTTGAAGTGACTAAAAATCTGAACAATATAATTTTTTGATCAGCCTCCTCCTACCTGTTACAAAATGTTCACAGAGTTCAAATGAAACATTATACCCGTAATTAGAATTGTTTTTGGTATTTAATGGTTTTTCTATTTTTTAGTATTTTTTCAAAGACATGTTTCATAGATACATTTAGCAATGTACAACTTCATTAATTCTTTGTCTATTATTAATAAAAGCCTTGAATATATCACTCGATAAAGTTATTTATTTATAATTAATTCATAAAGGAAAAAATTAGAAAAACAATTATTGTATCACTACCTCGAAATTAAGTGTGTATACAAGTTAATTAAGAGGTCAGATTATAACCATAGGAGGACAATTGTCTTAGAAAATACATCTATTGCTTATTCATTAATTTCTAATTTAAAACTAAATTCACATACATTTAATGAAGTCAAATTTCTTGAGGTATAAGGGACATTGTGAACCATTGTTCTCATCAGTTCGTTCAACTATGACGAATTATTCTTTTTTTCTGGAAAACGAGAAGCTCTTTTTTTCCATGGAAAGAATTGCATATGAAATATGACTTCAACGTTCAGTTTTTGTTCGTTTTATGTCTCGTATCCCCTTTGAAATGAGTGTGAGTAACCCTTGAAGAAAACTTTGGAAGATCCTTCTGAAAACAGAAATTCCTGTGAGTTTTCTTTTAATTTTTCTCTTCAATTAATTATAAAAGTTTAATTTTTTTTCAATTAAAAAAAGTTTAATTTGTTTTTCAATTAGAAAGAGCTCAATTTTTTAAATTTTCTATTTTAAAAAGTTCATCAACGTTACATTGAATGATGTATGTTTTCTATTAAATTGTGTTAACATGCATTTACACTAATGTTGCCTTATTATTTTTATAATGACCTGCATTTAAATAAATTGTTATTAAACATGCACTTTAACATTTCTTTGATCTTTTATAATAACATACAAAATAATTGCAGTGTTTGTTAGCAATTAAATTTTACATGCAAATTGAACATTTTTTGTAAACAGTTGAAAATAAACACTAATTCAACAGTACAATACAATAGAAACAGTACAATACAACAGAAACAGTACAATACAACTGAAACAGTACAATACAATAGAAACAGTACAATACAATAGAAACAGTACAATACAATAGAAACAGTACAATACAATAGAAACAGTACAATACAACTGAAACAGTACAATACAATAGAAACAGTACAATACAACTGAAACAGTACAATACAATAGAAACAGTACAATACAATAGAAACAGTACAATACAATAGAAACAGTACAATACAATAGAAACAGTACAATACAATAGAAACAGTACAATACAATAGAAACAGTACAATACAATAGAAACAGTACAATACAATAGAAACAGTACAATACAATAGAAACAGTACAATACAATAGAAACAGTACAATGCAATAGAAACAGTTCAATACAATAGAAACAGTACAATACAACAGAAACAGTACAATACAATAGAAACAGTACAATACAATAGAAACAGTACAATGCAATAGAAACAGTACAATACAATAGAAACAGTACAATACAACAGAAACAGTACAATACAATAGAAACAGTACAATACAATAGAAACAGTACAATACAATAGAAACAGTACAATACAATAGAAACAGTACAATACAATAGAAACAGTACAATACAACAGAAACAGTACAATACAACAGAAACAGTACAATACAATAGAAACAGTACAATACAATAGAAACAGTACAATACAACAGAAACAGTACAATACAATAGAAACAGTACAATACAATAGAAACAGTACAATACAATAGAAACAGTACAATACAATAGAAACAGTACAATACAACTGAAACAGTACAATACAATAGAAACAGTACAATACAATAGAAACAGTACAATACAATAGAAACAGTACAAAACAATAGAAACAGTACAATACAATAGAAACAGTACAATACAATAGAAACAGTACAAAACAATAGAAACAGTACAATACAATAGAAACAGTACAATACAATAGAAACAGTACAATACAATAGAAACAGTACAAAACAATAGAAACAGTACAATACAATAGAAACAGTACAATACAATAGAAACAGTACAATACAATAGAAACAGTACAATACAACTGAAACAGTACAATACAATAGAAACAGTACAATACAATAGAAACAGTACAATACAATAGAAACAGTACAATACAATAGAAACAGTACAATACAATAGAAACAGTACAATACAATAGAAACAGTACAATACAATAGAAACAGTACAAAACAATAGAAACAGTACAAAACAATTGAGACAGTACAATACAACAGAAACAGTACAATGCAATAGAAACAGTACAATACAATAGAAACAGTACAAAACAATAGAAACAGTACAAAACAATTGAGACAGTACAATACAACAGAAACAGTACAATGCAATAGAAACAGTACAATACAATAGAAACAGTACAAAACAATAGAGACAGTACAATACAACAGAAACAGTACAATACAATAGAAACAGTACAATACAATAGAAACAGTACAATACAATAGAAACAGTACAATACAACAGAAACAGTACAATACAACAGAAACAGTACAATACAATAGAAACAGTACAATACAATAGAAACAGTACAATACAACAGAAACAGTACAATACAATAGAAACAGTACAATACAATAGAAACAGTACAATACAATAGAAACAGTACAATACAATAGAAACAGTACAATACAACTGAAACAGTACAATACAATAGAAACAGTACAATACAATAGAAACAGTACAATACAATAGAAACAGTACAAAACAATAGAAACAGTACAATACAATAGAAACAGTACAATACAATAGAAACAGTACAAAACAATAGAAACAGTACAATACAATAGAAACAGTACAATACAATAGAAACAGTACAATACAATAGAAACAGTACAAAACAATAGAAACAGTACAATACAATAGAAACAGTACAATACAATAGAAACAGTACAATACAATAGAAACAGTACAATACAACTGAAACAGTACAATACAATAGAAACAGTACAATACAATAGAAACAGTACAATACAATAGAAACAGTACAATACAATAGAAACAGTACAATACAATAGAAACAGTACAATACAATAGAAACAGTACAATACAATAGAAACAGTACAAAACAATAGAAACAGTACAAAACAATTGAGACAGTACAATACAACAGAAACAGTACAATGCAATAGAAACAGTACAATACAATAGAAACAGTACAAAACAATAGAGACAGTACAATACAACAGAAACAGTACAATGCAATAGTAGCATTCTTTTTATTTATATACTGTGTTTTTTTACCTTCAGTGTAGTATTTTTACCACCAATGTGTTTTATATCCTTAGTGTATTTTCTCTCACTATATTTTTTTTAACCGTCAATACATGTGTGCTTTTTTCACGGAGAGTATAATGCAAATCAGGACAGAGTGTCAGAGGAGAGAAAATCTCAGGGGTTTATCCTCTTTACGTCTGTGTTAGAGTCTCATGAATTATACAGCAACTCAGTGGCCATAACGGTATAGGGGTAAGAGATGAAATATCGGACAGTTACACATTTTCGATCATGTAAAAGAAGGGATACAATGATAATGATTTAATACAATATTTTAATTATTATCATTTGTTTTTTTTATATGATCGAAAATGTGAAATTGTCTGATAACTAGAAATATTCCCTATACTTCGCTTGTTAGATTAAATCAATTAACTAAAGATATATATTTAGGATTGAGCAAAAACAACATTCCATTAAGTAAAGCTACACAATTTTACAGCAACTTCATATTACATTAATATATCCTATATTTAAATAATTTCAAAGAGTAAAAAACTCGCAAGCTTCTTTAATTCAATCTAGGGTAAAAGTCGAATTTTCCCCTGAAATCTGGCATCAGGGCCTAACTAATTCATCACTTAGTGCCAATCCACTCCCTCCGAATTACCCTAAATTGATGACATTAGGGTAACTAAGTTATTGTCACTTGGAATTAGTTGCCTAAAAATCATAAGCCTGATACAGAGTAATTGAATTCACGAAATAAATTACTGTAATAAACTTAACCTAGGTAGCAATGTTTATCCAATGTTGTTACAATATTGGCAATATTGTAGGGTCAATATTGCCAATATTGTAACAAAATTGCCAATATTGTTACAACATTGCTTCAATATTGTTACAACATTGCCAATATTGTTACAACATTGCTTCAATATTGTTACAACATTGCCAATATTGTTACAACATTGCTTCAATATTGTTACATCATTGCCAATATTGTTACAACATTACCAATATTGTTACAACATTACCAATATTGTTACAACATTACCAATATTATTACAACATTTCCAATATTGTTACAACATTGCTTCAATATTGTTACAACATTGCCAATATTGTTACAACATTACCAATATTGTTACAACATTACCAACATTATTACAACATTGCCAATATTGTTACAACATTGCTTCAATATTGTTACAACATTGCCAATATTGTTACTACATTGCCAATATTGTTTCAACATTACCAATATTGTTACAACATTGCCAATATAGTTACAACATTGCTTCAATATTATTGTTACAACATTACCAATATTATTACAACATTGCCAATATTATTACAACATTGCCAATATTGTTACAACATTGCTTCAATATTGTTACAACATTGCTTCAATATTGTTACAACATTGCCAATATTGTTACAACATTACCAATATTGTTACAACATTACCAATATTGTTACAACATTGCCAATATTGTTACAACATTGCCAATATTGTTACAACATTGCCAATATTGTTACAACATTGTCAATATTGTTACAACATTGCCAATATTGTTACAACAGTGCTTCGATATTATTGTTACAACATTACCAATATTATTACAACATTGCCAATATTATTACAACATTGCCAATATTGTTACAACATTGCTTCAATATTGTTACAACATTGCTTCAATATTGTTACAACATTGCCAATATTGTTACAACATTACCAATATTGTTACAACATTACCAATATTGTTACAACATTGCCAATATTGTTACAACATTGCCAATATTGTTACAACATTGCCAATATTGTTACAACATTGCTAATATTGTAACAACATTGCCAATATTGTTACAACATTGCCAATATTCTTACAACATTGCCAATATTGTAACAACATTGCCAATATTCTCACAACATTGCCAATATTGTAACAACATTATGACAATGTTGCCCGAGAAACAACAATGGAGTCACACTAACAAATTTCAGTGAACATTTTTCTCGATAATACATTAGGGTTAGTTACGTGTTATCGGACAGTTCCACATTTTGAGTCATTGAAGGAAAAAATCAATAATTTCCCATTACAGTAAAACTGGTCATTTTCTTCTTATGTGACCGAAAATGAGGAACTGTCTAATAATGCGTAACTTACCTCTATTTTGTGTATCCACATCAGCTGCTCATGCGATCCATCTCGCTTGGCACCACCAGACTTTGCCTCAACATTATCACGTACTGACGATCTATCAGCAGTTGCCAAGTCTCGCAACATGTTGGTGTGCCTCTCTAATAAGTATTTATTGCATCATACGTCAGGGCAAAGGACCCCATTGGGCCAAATCACAGCGGTGTGTTGTGATATTGAGGTCCTTAAGAAGATGCCCTTTGAGAATTATTGTGTCTTTAAAGGATTCTAAGGTCCTTGAAAGATTTTATGCCTTTTAAAGACTTTGATGTCCTTAAAGGATTCTGATGTCCTTAAAAGATTGTGATGTCCTTAAAGGATTCTGATGTCCTTAAAAGATTCTGATGTCCTTAAAGGATTCTGATGTCCTTAAAGGATTCTGATGTCCTTAAAAGATTCTGATGTCCTTAAAGGATTCTGATGTCCTTAAAGATTTCTATTTCCTTATAACTCCCCACCACACTAAAAATTATTAATTATTATGATAAATTATTATCATCAGAACTCTAAAGTTACTGTTTTAGAAACTACAAACCATTTCAAATTGTGTTAAATGCATTCATTATAATAAGTAATTTAAGCTTGACGGGCGGGTTCTGCACCACCCTCTGACTTTCTAAGCTAAGAAATAGAAAGGATTACATCCGAATAATTCTAAACAATAACAAGGTTGATAGATTTATCTTTACCTGACTGTAATAAAACAGAACATAATAATGCAATGTCCGCAATCTTCATTACTTTTTGCATTATAGCTAGAAAAGTAAGATGTACTCATTTTCTTATGAAGAACTAGAAGGTCAGATTAATATTTCTTCTTACCATATCCAACTGAAGCATATTTATGAATAAGCAAGAGACTATATAATAGACAAGAAGATGATAAACAGATATTCGGCTGCTGCTTCTTAGTATTTTGCGGGGAATATTTGCTTTATAAAAGGCATAGAGAAAATCTAGAAACATCAACAATAAGAAAATTCACTAACAGAAATCTTCAGTCTAGTTATAATAATATATAACAGGAATAATAAAATATTGTGTATATTCTTTTGGAATAATTATTTATTCAGAATCAACAAACAGTTATTATAAAATGATTGAAGGTTAGGGTACAAATGTTTAAAATATATTTCATCTTCTGTATATAATTATTTTTATTCATTTATACAATATGCCAAATTTATGAATTATGTGTAGATTGAATTTTTTTTAGAAAACATCAATAAAAATTTTGAGTCAAATCAACATTTGTTAAATTTTCGTTTAAAGATTCTGTTTATATTTCAGTTTGAAAATACAATGAATACATCAAAAGATATCTTATGTCAAACAAATTTTAGTTAAATTTTGTTAAATCATTTTAAAAGTACATAAATTATTTTCTATCATGAATTTCTACCCAACTAACTTCAGTATCTTCCTAATCTCTATTCTTTACTTCCACACTCAAAGATAATCCTCTTTCCTCAATATTTACTCTCGATATATTGCTGTGGAAAATCTCCATCCGGAAAAATAAATGCTGAGATTTGGTGATCGGTCATCCGGGCAACTTCATCCGGATTATAGGAAGTGACCTTTTAACTCTCCCATTCAGTGAAATATATTGGAATTACTTTATAAAAAACTCACCCAGAGGAAACTGTTTCTTGGACCAATATTGGGACTTGCGTCTTTCATTTCATCGCATTTCCAATACAAAATTGAATTACAATCTTTACAAGCTTTTATAAAGCGTAAACTTTCAATTACAATTGAAAGATCTATTGATAAAATGCATCAAATATTAAAATAAATTTATTGTGGTAAGAACACAATAAATAAAACTTATACTCTTATTTTAATGCATTTTTAAAATAAAAATCTATTGAAAATTTAATGTCAACATAATCTGCTACTAGTATTTTTTCCAGGAAGTCAATAATAAATAATAATTCGACTGAAAATAATATTTGCTAAGACTAAATCAAACCAATAAATCCCAACAACATGAAGTCTTCATGAGGTGATAAAGTTTTATAGTAACTAAAGTATATATTATTGTAATTCAGAGAATTAGCTCGATATGACAAAATATTTTATCCTACTTGACTCGTCAATTCTTAAAAAATCTACGGTTTTCACTTCTAATATTTGATTTATTTTATGAGTGCTTTGTAATGAATTTGTTTTATTAAAGTGATGTTTTAATGTTTTGTGATGAATTAAGTATAATTATATTATAATTTTTGTATGAATTAAGTATGACTATTAGGAATTAACTAATTTTATTACAGTAGAGCTCCTTTTTTTCTTAGCACAAGATTGTTCGTATCTGAGGATGATTTACTTTTCATTTGTAAATTTTCATTCATAATTAAACATGGAAAATTGCAATAGTTTGAATAAACTATAGTATATTGTTGTGAAGTAATGAAACAACTACATATACATTGCATTGAAAGGGCTAGTTCAGCAAGTTATAATAATAAAGTACATAGAACTCCTCTATAGTGAAAATAGAGTCCTCAGTAAGAGTACTACCCTGTATAGTGAACAAATTCCCCTTAGTCTGTCATGAATAGCATCATTATTAGAAAACTAATTGTTTTTCATGGCAGACTAAAGAAAATCAACAGAGGTGTTCTATTATACTCTAGTAACAAGGGAACCCGTAAAAAGATCTCATTGAATGCAATACAAAGAAAAAAAAAATCATATCTAAGAGCGATCACAGCTCAGAAGTTCATATCTCCGAGAGTTCTTTGTAGAGGAGCTCTACCGCACTAAAAATAGTACATAAAAACTACTGAGACTAACGCAACAAAGTTGATGATAAATAATATATTACATATTATCTTCGCAAATTTATTCATTTATCATCTTGTTATTCGCATAACTTAAAAAGTGTTCAACCGAATTGCCTGAAATTTGGTGAAACTATTGGTCAATGTACAGGGACCTGCTGCATGACATACTTAACTATATTGAAAATTTAATCCAAGTGTGGTGATCTGAATTTTACGTTCGTATATATGAGTACGTAATACAGTTACAATGTTTTGAATAAAAAGGTTCTACATTAAAAATATACTATTTTCCACCTTTAAAATGCACAGTTAACATCTGACATGAAATTAATATAAAATTTATATAAATTTGCGAAAAATTTCGGCAAGAACAAAGTAATACAATTGTGAAAAGTTACTTTTCTATTTTTTTCAGTAGCAGCAGACTGTTGGGCCGTATAGTTAAGTAGGCCATGCCTGCTGGTAGAATTTTGGGAGCGACTCGGTCAAAGGTCAAGGTCATGGTCATTTATAACTCAATAACTCAAAAATGATTGAATTATGTTGCATGAAACTTGGTAGAACGATTGGTTATTAAATTTTGGAAGATAACGGGTCAAAATGGTTTACGAAGGTATGCACTCTACCGAGTGCACGCTATCTAGTTCATTCTATATTATTTAATTCCAAATATTTTGCAATTTCATCATTAACTTTATGTTATAAATTATATAATAAATATTAATCACTACGATTAATTAATCGTAATTTTAATATAAATGTTCCAGACTCCATTGGTCGAAAATCAACTGATAATAGCTTATTAATTCCATACAAAAGTATTGCATTACCGTATTAATGAACTATTAATTAATCTATTGATGGTATCTTTTATTATTACGGAGCTAAAGTTTCTTTGTAAATACCCACAGTAACTTATATTATAAGAGAAAAATATTATATCTCCTTTACTCCATTCATTCAGAAAGAACTGCTTGATATAAATTTCTTAGGGATTAAAAGTAATACATCCTAAATAGAAACTATCACTTCATTCTTTATGTAAAAAAAGATGCAAATATGTTTAGAAAGCTACTTCAGAAAGAACACACTTCATTGCATTTATTTTATTTATCGATATAAGTTCAATATGAAGAAATATAATAAATATTCTTTTCTCACTGATGAAATAAAACATATATTTTTAGAGATAAATTAGAAACAATAAACAAATCTACGGAGTTTACTTCAAATGTTTCATTTACTTTCAAAATTTCACCAGAAGATGTTCAATAATGTTATTCGGTTAATTTATTTATTTGTACAAATTTGATTGATTCAAATAATTAGGCAAGTTTAATATTCATAAAATTCATAAAAACCTATGAAAGCGTTCTTTCAATATCAAATTAATCTAGCCAACTTTTAAGCAGTGATTATATGTAGATATTTTATCACTCTCCCTAGATACACTCAATCTCCCTAGATACTCTTCCTAGATACCTTAGAGATGGATACTTCTTTCATCTTGCTAACTTTCCCTCATAAGTTTTCTAGTTTAAAAACGACTCTGGAAATTTGAATATTCACATTGACACGAAAGGTACCTGAGAATTCCATTGACTTATTCAGGAGTTTTGCAATGAAAAATGATAGCCAGTGTAACTCCTGTGAAAAGTAATAATTTAAAGAGTTTTGCTGTGTAAAATGATAGCCAGTGTAACTCCTGTGAAAGGTAATAAATTAAAGAGTTTTGCTGTGTAAAATGATAGCCAGTGTAACTCCTGTGAAATGTAATAAATTAAAGAGTTTTACTGTAGAAAAGTGATAGCCAGTGTAACTCTTACGAAAGTTAATAAATTAAAAAGTTATGATGTCTATAAAAAATTTTCTTCTTTGGGTTAAATTCAACCTGTTGTGATAGTAAAATTGTACATGAATGAAAACTTGTGAAAAGTCTTTAGAGTCACAGATAAAAAGCCTCCATATGTTATAACATTTATTTTAATTCCAATGCAAATTTTGAAGTCCTTCCTCAATTCAATTAAAGTGCAAAGGAAAAGTGTTCAATTTTTTTTGCGGTTATTCAAATTAAGTGAATTCACTTCAAACTTTTAGAACATCTTTCGAAAACAAGTAAGATTTTTTTAGAATATAATTTTGTAACATTTGGTATATCAAAAATATTAAATGCAAAGGTAAATGAGATGTGTATAACCACGTACAATTGATGCCCGAGTACATAAAAAAATAAAAAGAATATATAAAGTGGAATCCCTATAAATTTTAATAAGAATATTTCTGATATATAGCTAGGTACAGTAAAAAAAGTGTAATTGTGATGATGTTTACATTGTTTACTAATTTCACATTTCCAAAAAGAAACTTAACTAATTGTAATGTTTGTAGATATTTTAAAATTGGTCTGTGTACACGATGAGAAATGTGTAAGATTTGAAAATTAGTAAAATATTAGAAAACTTTGATTTGTGGAATTGGTATCACGCTGAGACTCTTTTTCTTTAATAATAACCTAATTAAATACTTTCCATATATAACAACTTAATGTATATTTTAGTAATCAGAGAAAGCTGTATTCGAATCATTATTTAATGTTCCATTTTCATACGAAAAATATTTAAACATTATAACGATAAAAAAGGAAAAAATTACATAATAATTCAAAATTTAAATGTTCTTTTCATTTGCTTTAAGATAAAACATAATACAAGTTATATTAGGTTCATTTTTTTCAAATATTTTAATTTTTAAATAAATATCAATACATTTAAAATTTGTAAACAACTAATTTTATTAGATCTAATATTGAATGTAATTAAAAATTAAATGCAAAAGTATCTTCGAAAGGATTTGTTTTAAATAAAAAAAGATAAATATAATTCGAATGAATAGCATTCCAAATGTCTTTGCCTAATTCTTAAATGACTACCAAAGTTTAATGAGTTGAAAGTTGAGTAATTTCTCCAGTTGCAGAAAATGCAAACTGAATAAATAATGAAGTAAAGCAAACACGAAAACTAGGATGATTACATAACCTTCATCAGTTGACAATAATTGTATTTACACCACATTCCAAAAATAAATATTTTAAAAGCAAAAAATTGAATCAAAATATTTGATTTAAAAAATTCAACTGGAAATTAATTTCATATTTTTCAATTATGCGCCTCGTGTTAATAACTTCGGTATCCAATTTACAAACTATTGACATAAAATTCATGGCATTTGCGCTAGTGATCGAAAATTGCAAAAAAAAATTCGAATTAAGAAAAACTGATTTGAAACTTGAAAGGAAATTGAATTGAACTGATTTGAAACATTCTTAAGGAATAGAAAAAGGAAGGATCTGAAAAAGCAGATAAAGGAAAGCAAAACAAGGAATAAAAAGAGATTTGAAGTAAAGAAGAAGAAGTACTCTACCAACAAAAAGATGTTTCCATACGGGATGGGAAGTTTACCCGGAATGTACGGATACGGATACGGGATTGGAAGTTTACCGGGAATATACGGTTATAGCATGTACGGTGGATACGGAATGGGCAGCATGACCGGCTCCTTCGGCTACGGGATGTACGGAGGATTCAGATCTCTCCCCGGGATGGGATATCCCGGTATGTTCGGTAGATACTGGTGATGACAACAAAAATAAAGTCACGGATTATAACAGTTTGTTTTATTTATCCGTAATTTTACTTTTTTTCCGTAAATAATTATAATGTAGTTATATTATCTATACTAATAATTTCCTTAGTGTGTTTATTTATTTATTTATTTGGTGTCCGCTTTTACTCAACGGGTATTAAACCTGAAGTGTAACTATGATACGCACGAGAATATATTGACTTGATATTTAAATTCCCCTGTTATTATTCAATTTTTGTGTGTATTTTATCTATAAAATACACTATATAGTATAAAGTATATACTATATATATACTATATACTATAGTATCAGCTTATGCAGAAAAATAAATTTCAATTGACCTAACTGAAAATACCTAATAACGGGTAATAAATTATTACCAAAACAAAGACCCGTTATTTTAACAGGCAAATACACTAGTAGAAAATAAAACACTATAGCATGTTACAATTAAAAGGCACCCCGGTTTTTGGAAGACAATATTTCCAGAACTATGAAAGACATAATTTCTTAGTTTGTAGCATATGAAAGATAATATTTTTATCTATTAACTGACAAAAGTTAATAAATGATGTGCCATAAACAACAATAATTTAGTCAAAAATACAATTACGCAGAAAAAAAAAACAGTTAATAAAATCTTCTCATTTTTCGATTTAAATAATAAAATACATAAAAATAACAAGTTCACGATAATTAGCATTACCGTCAATATGCTTCCATGTACCATCCTGTGTTCTGATAAATAACTTATTCTTATGTAAATAACTTATTCTTATGTAAATAACTTATTCTTATGTAAATAACTTATTCTTATGTAAATAACTTATTCGTATGTAAATAACTTATTTTTATGTAAATAACTTATTCGTATGTAAATAACTTATTCTTATGTAAATAACTTATGTAACCCCAAGGGAATTAGAAAGTCACATGTGATTAGATCTAAGACACTCTGTACCACTTCCAAGTCCCGTCACACAATGACTGAACATTGCACTGAGGTGATCACTCATCACTATAGGGTGTGACAATATGCTTTTAAAATCATAGATCCTGAAAATATTATAGACGGATTGAATTAAAGAGTATTGAATGGTTCTAAACCAGCCCAGCGGTATATAGAATTCGATACCTTTTCGTCTATGATATTCGTAAGATCTATGATTTTAAATGCATATTGTCACAACCCTACTCATCACTAACAATAATGCGGCGGACTTTAGTTTTTTTTATTCAGTTCACATAAATTGACGTTTTTTACAAGTAGCTACAAACAATTTCATAAATATTCAGATATTTTATGTAGGTTTTTGTTATTCACCGTCTTTATTGTAATTGACGTCACACCAATGTTTGTTGTCACAATTTAAAAAAGTAATAATTCATATGCAACAAAATATTAAATAGTGACTCTTGAAGTTCGGACTATAATATTTTCCAAAAACCTGGTTATCTTCTTCTCAATCACCCTGTAAATTAATTTAGCCATTAATATTTTGACTCTTGATTTTTTTGTTAATCAAATCATCAATTCTAAAATAATTCTATTGAACAATTTGAATTAAATTTGATATGAGTTTAATATTCGTTATTCACTAAACAAAGTCAACAAAGTTCATTGCTATTTCTGAAGCAAAATGGACGACAGGAGAAATAGCTGGAAAAGTGGGGCCTATGAGGAAAAAAACAGAAGCTTCTTTTAGGCAGTATTGGTTCACTGTAAGGAGATATCGAGGAGGGAATGCAATAGAGATATCGAGGAGGGAATGCAATAGGGATATCGAGGAGGGAATGCAATAGAGATATCGAGGAGGGAATGCAATAGAGATATCGAGGAGAGAATGCAATAGAGATATCGAGGAGGGAATGCAATAGAGATATCGAGGAGGGAATGCAATAGAGATATCGAGGAGAGAATGCAATAGGGATATCGAGGAGGGAATGCAATAGAGATATCGAGGAGAGAATGCAATAGAGATATCGAGGAGGGAATGCAATAGAGATATCGAGGAGAGAATGCAATAGAGATATCGAGGAGGGAATGCAATAGAGATATCGAGGAGGGAATGCAATAGAGATATCGAGGAGGGAATGCAATAGGGATATCGAGGAGGGAATGCAATAGAGATATCGAGGAGGGAATGCAATAGAGATATCGAGGAGGGAATGCAATAGGGATATCGAGGAGGGAATGCAATAGGGATATCGAGGAGGGAATGCAATAGAGATATCGAGGAGGAAATGCAATAGGGATATCGAGGAGAGAATGCAATAGAGATATCGAGGAGGGAATGCAATAGGGATATCGAGGAGAGAATGCAATAGGGATATCGAGGAGAGAATGCAATAGGGATATCGAGGAGGGAATGCAATAGAGATATCGAGGAGAGAATGCAATAGGGATATCGAGGAGAGAATGCAATAGGGATATCGAGGAGAGAATGCAATAGGGATGTCGAGGAGAGAATGCAATAGGGATATCGAGGAGGGAATGCAATAGAGATATCGAGGAGAGAATGCAATAGGGATATCGAGGAGAGAATGCAATAGGGATATCGAGGAGAGAATGCAATAGGGATATCGAGGAGGGAATGCAATAGAGATATCGAGGAGAGAATGCAATAGGGATATCGAGGAGAGAATGCAATAGGGATATCGAGGAGAGAATGCAATAGGGATATCGAGGAGAGAATGCAATAGGGATATCGAGGAGGGAATGCAATAGAGATATCGAGGAGAGAATGCAATAGGGATATCGAGGAGGGAATGCAATAGGGATATCGAGGAGGGAATGCAATAGAGATATCGAGGAGGGAATGCAATAGAGATATCGAGGAGGGAATGCAATAGGGATATCGAGGAGGGAATGCAATAGGGATATCGAGGAGGGAATGCAATAGAGATATCGAGGAGGAAATGCAATAGGGATATCGAGGAGAGAATGCAATAGAGATATCGAGGAGGGAATGCAATAGGGATATCGAGGAGAGAATGCAATAGGGATATCGAGGAGAGAATGCAATAGGGATATCGAGGAGGGAATGCAATAGAGATATCGAGGAGAGAATGCAATAGGGATATCGAGGAGAAAATGCAATAGGGATATCGAGGAGAGAATGCAATAGGGATGTCGAGGAGAGAATGCAATAGGGATATCGAGGAGGGAATGCAATAGAGATATCGAGGAGAGAATGCAATAGGGATATCGAGGAGAGAATGCAATAGGGATATCGAGGAGAGAATGCAATAGGGATATCGAGGAGGGAATGCAATAGAGATATCGAGGAGAGAATGCAATAGGGATATCGAGGAGAGAATGCAATAGGGATATCGAGGAGAGAATGCAATAGGGATATCGAGGAGAGAATGCAATAGGGATATCGAGGAGGGAATGCAATAGAGATATCGAGGAGAGAATGCAATAGGGATATCGAGGAGAGAATGCAATAGGGATATCGAGGAGAGAATGCAATAGGGATGTCGAGGAGAGAATGCAATAGGGATATCGAGGAGGGAATGCAATAGAGATATCGGGTGCAATGTTAGACGAACATCCGGAGAATATTGAATGAAGTCCGTTAACCTTCACCTGGAAGAGGTAAATGAATTCATCACTTCATTTACCAATGGTAATGTTTTTAGGAATAACATTGCCAATGTTGTAATAATATTGGGGCAATGTTGTAATACTGTTGAAGCAATGTTGTAACAATATTGAGGCAATGTTGTAACAATATTGAGTCAATGTTGTAACAATATTTAGTCAATGTTGTAACAATATTTAGTCAATGTTGTAACAGTATTGGGTCATTGTTGCCCCAAGACACAGGGTTACCTTTGTTTTGCTATAATTTATGCATATTTAATAACATTCTGTGGATAGATACAAATATTCTTCACCGTAAGAGTTGGTTCCTGTTTGAATATTTATACTTCTTGGAAAGACGAATTACTTTGATATTCATGACTTTGTTTATATAAGAACTTCTCTCTGTGTTAAAAGATATTCTGCATAACCAAGTTTAATAAATCACTTATTTAAATAATCTTTCATGAAGTAAATATTTTTATAGATCGTCATAATCAATCATTTCAATGAAAAATTCAATTTGGTTGTAGCGTTATAATTAATTCGGTGACCGGTATATTTCACCCCGGTAAATTCCACCATAGGTATATTCCACCCCGGTAAGTTCCACCCCACTTTACGGGTTAGGTTTGTTTGTTATTGATATTAATCATTTACTAATATTTTATATAATACTAGGTAACTTTCATTTTCATTGTAGTAAATTAAACCTTTTGTTGGTCAGTCACAAGCTGTCTATTTTTCACTACACATGTGATAGAACAGCAGAAGGAAAGGTTGTATGAACGCTTTTTATCAGTTGAGATATTTTGATTTTCAATCTCTAGCTGATTTTCTTTATTATCGCCAACACAACAGCGATATTAACTGTAAAATGATGTCATACCGTACTTCTTGTTTATTTTTTACTTTAATTTGAATTTGTTATTTTTACTTCGAGCAAAAGTGTTGTAAAATGGTTTTTGACCCGAGCATTTTTTTGATCAGGTGATTTTTGAAGGGGGTGAGTACAGGGTTTTAAGACTGAGAGGATCATTGCCTTTTTTACATGGAGAGATTTTGACAACGGAAGTTTTTGTCTTAGAATTCCAAACAGCAACTTACAAGATAAGAAAAAAGCGAAAACATTGAATGGGTTTGACTCTGCCAGTTGACTCCCTCCACACCTCTTCTAACCATTGTTGTAAGAGCATGTATTACAGTTTCATGTTGAAGCAAAATTAATATTAATTTGCGCAACATGTAAACTTTGAAATAAATTACCATATTATGAATATTTGTATTTTTTTTATAATAGGATAAAGTTTCAAAAATTGACTGAAGCTACCTCTAAATACGGTCAAAATGTCTCAGGATATCGTCTGAATTATTTCTTCATGGGTACGCAGTGTTTAACAAATGGCCATCTGAAAATAAAATTTTTGACTTTTTATTGGCACCCTAATGAAAATTGTCACAGCGGTGGAATATACCTGGGTGGAATATATCTGGGGTGGAATATACCTGGGTGGAATATATCTGGGGTGGAATATATCTGGGGTGGAATATACCGGGGTGGAATATACCGGGTGGAATATACCGGGGTGGAATGTACCAGGGTGGAATATACCGGGGTGGAATAAACCGGGGTGGAATATACCGGGATGGAATATACCAGGGTGGAATATACCGGGGTGGAATATACCGGGGTGGAATATACCGGGGTGGAATATACCTAGAACCAATTAATTCATGTGAAAGGTGATAGATCGTTTCCAGAGTTACGGAGAATTATTCGATGAATGTTGAGGGAACATATCTAGGGAATATATAATTGAAATAAAGGTAAGAATGAGAAAATGTATTATATAATATATATGAAGGAAATGATGACAGGATAATTGGGAGATACGGAGAAGAAGTTTTTTGGGATGTAAGAATTTTAAAAAATTACATCTTTTGGATTTATTAGAAAAAAGTACGTAAAATAATTATAAAATAGCATGTAAATATTACGAAAAAACGGTTTAGGTAAATTAAAAATTATCGATCGTTTTCACATTTTCGGTCAGGAAAAAACGATATAATACTTAAATTAAAAGTTAATATTATTTCTTATATCGTTTTTTCGTATATGACCGAAGATGTGAAATCGACCAATAATTTGTAACTTACTCTAGGTCAAAAATATTAATAGAAAATCGTCATTAAAAATTGACATAACATATCATTGTAATCATATTGATAACCTCTGAAAAAATCTCATTTCAAAATAACTTCTTTTGAAAACTATGATGGGGCCATAGAAAATTAAAATCGATCCCATTCTATTCTTTTTCATTTCTTTTATTTATTCTCCCATTCTAAATCATTTTACGTAATACTTCTATTGATTATAGTAATTTAAACTGATTTTCACACGTAGATTTACACACCAAATGGATTTTCATTCACCTTTCATAATTAAATGGATTTTCATTCACCTTCCATAATTAAATGGATTTTCATTCGCCTTTCATAATTAAATGGATTTTCATTCACCTTCCATAATTAAATGGATTTTCATTCACCTTCCATAATTAAATGGATTTTCATTCACCTTCCATAATTAAATGGATTTTCATTCACCTTCCATAATTAAATGGTTTTTAATTCACCTTCCCCCATTAAATGGATTTTCACTCACCTTCCATCACCCAATTATTTCTCGTAGCAAAAAAATCCACCTTACAATTTCTATCAAAGGAATTGGTAGGTTTGGTAGAATATGTTCTTTACACCTGCTTTCCAATGGAAAATTTTTTAAACGTGTGTAATAGAGTAGTGTGGCTATCAGAAGTAGCAAATGTGAATGAAAAACATATAGAAATTGGAAAAACTTTAGTCATTTTTATCCTCATAGCCTAACAATCTTGAGCTGTTGTGAAAATGAAGCGATTTCTACTGTACAATCTAACCGGTTTCTA
Organism: Caprella mutica; assembly: GCA_947561585.1. Lineage (NCBI taxonomy): Eukaryota > Metazoa > Arthropoda > Malacostraca > Amphipoda > Caprellidae > Caprella > Caprella mutica. Next base: position 65,177 of record CANNZV010001804.1, on the reverse strand, counting down.
ACTCAAGTTACCGGGAACTCAAACCGGTTTCTAACTTGAATTACGGGGAACTCAATCCAGTCTCTAACTTAAATTTCCGGACAAACAAACCGGTTTCTAACTCCAGTTACCGGACACTCAAACCGGTTTCTAACTCCAGTTACCGGGCACTCAAACTGGTCTCTAGCTCCAGTTACCGGAAACTCAAACCGGTTTCTAACTCAAGCTACCGGGAACTAAAACTGGTTTCTACCCCAAATTACCGGATGTATTTTCTAGTTACTGAAATATCTTCTACTGTCGCCTCTTAATTGATGTCACCTTTCTTCTTTTTTCTTACTTTTTTGCTAGTTTTTGCAGGTGTTTATTTTCCGTGATATTAAAGACCGAGCACTAATGCTGCAAAAACAGTTCTGGGACCAGCTCCCGTCTATAAAAAGGCTCTGTTTGTTGTTGTAGCTTATTAAAATATTTGAAAAGGAAAGTAGATGATAATAAAACAGATTGGGAACACAAACTTTGAAATGATAGATAAAACAAACGTTGAAGTGAAGAATAAAACAAACGTTGAAGTGAGGGATAAAACAAACGTTGAAGTGAGGGATAAAACAAACGTTGAAGTGAAGAATAAAACAAACGTTAAAGTGAGGCATAAAACAAACGTTGAAGTGAGGGATAAAACAAACGTTGAAGTGAAGAATAAAACAAACGTTGAAGTGAGGGATAAAACAAAAGTTGAAGTGAGGGATAAAACAAACGTTGAAGTGAAGAATAAAACAAACGTTAAGTGAAGAATAAAACAAAAGTTGAAGTGAGGGATAAAACAAACGTTGAAGTGAGGGATAAAACAAAGGTTGAAGTGAAGAATAAAACAAACGTAGAAGTGAAGAATAAAACAAACGTTGAAGTGAGGGATAAAACAAAAGTTGAAGTGAGGGATAAAACAAACGTTGAAGTGAAGGATAAAACAAACGTTGATGTGAGAAATAAAACAAACGTTGAAGTCAGTGAGAAAACAAACGCTGAATAGAGGGTCAAAACAAACGTTATTGTGAGGAAGAAAACAAACGTTGATGTCAGCAACAAAACAAACGTTGAAGTGAGTGAGATTACAAACATTGTAGAGAGTGAAAAAATAAACGTTGTAGTGACGGACAAAAGAGACGTTATTTTGAGGCTTGGTGAGGGAAAAAATGAATACAATAAGTAAAGAATTCACCAGTAATTAATATCTATACTGATTGAAGATCATTGTGATTAGGAACATTTCGATTGAAAACATTTCGTATGATTAAAAATATTATTGTTATTTAGGAATATAGATTAACAGCGCTGTGATAAAAATAATTTTAATTCGTAACACTGTAATTAAAAACATTTTTATTGATGATATTGTTTGATTAAAATCATTTCTATTTATAACACTGTAATTAATAACATTTTTATTGACAATATTGTGAGTCGATTTTTCTCACTCTTCTTCACTCCGGATTTTCAATTTCGAAATTTCAGTTCGATAAAATTCAGATTTTTTTTCCTGTGTAGCAATAATGGGTTAACTGTCAAAGAGAATTTCCTTATTTTCTTTTCCTGTTTTCCTTTCTTGTTTTCCTTTCTTGTTCTCCTTTCTTGTTTTTCTTTCTTGTTTTCCTTATTTGTTTTCCTTTTTTGTTTTCCTTTCTTGTTTTCTTTTCTTGTTTTCTTTTCTTGTTTTCTTTTCTTGTTTTCTTTTCTTGTTTTCTTTTCTTGTTTTCCTCTCTTGCTTTCCTTGCTTGTCTTCCTTTCCTGTTTTCCTTTTTGTTTTCTTTTCTTGTTTTCTTTTCTTGTTTTCTTTTCTTGTTTTCCTCTCTCGTTTTCCTTTTTTTTTCCCTTTTCTTGTTTTCTTTTCTTGTTTTCCTTTCTTGTTTTCTTTTCTTGTTTTCTTTTCTTGTTTTCCTTTCTTGTTTTCCTTTCTTGTTTTCTTTTCTTATTTTCTTTTCTTGTTTTCCTTTCTTGTTTTATTTTCTTGTTTTCCTTTCTTGTTTTCCTTTTTTGTTTTATTTTCTTGTTTTCCTTTCTTGTTTTCTTTTCTTGTTTTCTTTTCTTGTTTTCCTTTCTTGTTTTCCTTTCTTGTTTTCTTTTCTTATTTTCTTTTCTTGTTTTCCTTTCTTGTTTTATTTTCTTGTTTTCCTTTCTTGTTTTCCTTTTTTGTTTTATTTTCTTGTTTTCCTTTCTTAATCAAATACCAGATAGAAATTTCAATGGATTATGATTAAACTAATGTATCCAAATATGAACATTGAAATATACTTGTAAATTGATATGATTTTAATAATAAACTGTAAAAATACATCCGCTACTTATATTATCAACACTAATATTATTAATAAAGGTACAACACATTTACCTAATTTATTTTTATTTTTATTCCTAGTTACCTATTCTATTAATAATTAATTGTAGCTACCGTTGTTCTGAATATTTAATGAATACCGTCACTTTGTGATATATTCAAATGGTATTCGAATATTTCAGTCATCAAGTCAAAACATTTGAATAATATTTTACCGGCAATTTAGTTGAATGCTTTCGAAACAGAATTGGAAATGAAGATGCCTTGTGTTTCACGCGTGGTGGGATGTATTTAGTGTAAAACACAAATTGTACAAAGCTATTGTTAGAATCATAGTCAACTGTTAGGAATCTATCCTTTTATTTGTTATGATATTTTGATCAATTAAAATTTGATGATGATTTATGGAGCAAAATTATTAAAAATGAAAAGTGAATATTAAATTTTATTTTATCAATTTCGTGCGTGTATAATATGTTTATTAAATGCTAAAATTGTCATAATATTCCACCAATATTGTTACAATACTCTCACAATATCGTCACATCATAATGTTTTTAATATCTGTTAAATTCGTTAACAATTACAAAGTAATTTGTAATTGTAAATCTATAATTACAAATGGCAACTCTGCAGTCAATACAAATGGCTATTTTATGAGTCTGCAATAAATATCAGTAAACAATAAATAAAAACACTGTACTTCTTGCTTTATCTATTTCACAAATATAATTAAACATCTGTATTCGCTTTTATTTATGTACTATCAGTCATACAAAACAATGTATAGTTATTGAACTTTTCATTTTTAATTGGTATCCATGATACCTGCAAATACAAAACCAGCAGGTATCATGGATACTGTAAATATAATTCTATCTACTTAAAAAAATATAGATACATAAATACATAAAATTTTACTTTTTTAGTACAAAAAAACCTCATGGATATATAGATATATCCTATAAAAATATACATAATTCTTATTTTAATAATACTAAACTATCTCTTAATCGAAAGAGTGGCATTGTTCGACAACTCAGTCATCACCCCAGTGCGTATGTCATACCCTATAATATTTACACCCGAAATCGCTAGCGTAAATAGACAGTCTATATTTACGGGGCTGGGGACACAGGTGGTACACTTACGCTGTAAACAAATGGGGTGATAAGCCTGGGGGGGGGGGTAATCTGGTGAGGAAGGAGGGGGGGGGGGCAATCGATGGGGGGTTAGAGAATAGGAAGGAGGATTTAAATGTGAATGATTTATTTGCATGATAAAAATAGTACACAGTTAACATTCTGGTATATGAAATATAAAATAGATTTTTCTAAAGATTTATAGTTAAGAATGAAATATAATTTTAAATATATTTAATATTGTAAATAAATGGTTTTATGGAGCAATGTTTTACGGGGCAACATTGTCCTAATATTGTTATAATACTTACAATGTTGTAACAATATTGGCAATGTTGTAACAATATTGGTAATGTTGTAACAATATTGGCAATGTTGTAACAATATGTGGGCTATGTTGTAACAATATTGGCAATGCTGTAACAATATTGGCAATGTTGTAACAATATTGGCAATGCTGAAACAATATTGGTAATGTTGTAACAATATGTGGGCTATGTTGTAACAATATTGGCAATGCTGTAACAATATTGGCAATGCTGTAACAATATTGGCAATGTTGTAACAATATTGGCAATGTTGTAACAATATTGGCAATGTTGTCACAATATTTAAATACCTGGGTTATTTTCCATTTAACGCAACTGCTTCAACACGATTGATTGAATAAATGAATTAAGATATTTCTAGTTAAAAGTACAGATAGAATAATTCACTGAATTTCATACAGTAACTGACATCAATTTGCAACCCAAATGGATATTTATAATCGGCTTCTGGCAGGCAATTAATTAGAATATCTGACAAAAAACATGATATATATGATGGTGAATGATTTGAAAAAATATCTGGAGTTATTTCTGAGTTATCGGACAGTTCCAAATTAACGATCATATTAGAAAGAGTATATATTCATTAAATAATAATCATTATATATTATCTTATATGACCAAAAATATAGCACCGTTTGATAAGTCGGAATTTATTTAAAAACTTAAAAACTTACAGTTTATTATATTTTGACTAAAATCGATATAATATATTATATTTTCGATTGCAGTCAATTATATAAAATATATTTTTAATTATTGTGAATTATATATTTTCTGAAATCGAAAAAAAATTGCGCTGGTATAATATCTAAAATTATATTTTACGATAAAATACTAGAACAATAAAGTTTAACCCTAATTGAACTGAGAAAATTTAAGAGTATTCTTTACACAATGATATTTACGAAACCAGCTGCTCGAATTACATGATTTTTTGTCAGTTAATAGCTTTATTAATGTACTGGGTACAATTTTATTCACCCAAGATTGATGGGAATAGTGTTATTATATTGAATGAATTCGGTTTGTCGAGCTTAAACTCCTCTGTCGGTTTTTTAATGTTTAACTGAGGGTTTATTTAGCAGTATAACATGCAATGTATTTGTACAGAGATCAATGGACACACTGTAGGATGAATAATTTATTAAGCATATAAAATGAATAAACAAGTAGGGTGAGCTATCAATTATTGATCAGTTCCATGAGAAGAAGAAATGAAAAAAAATCTAGAGCATTTATTTAAATTGTAATGAATGTTGAAAAGTATTTTTTAAGGAGTTTTATTGATGATAAGTATAAACAATGAACAGTACTTCATCAAGCCCCGATATAATTGCCTAAAGATAGGATATTTCAGAGCAATAAATATGTATTTTTTTTTATGTGTTCGAGAATGGGGAACCATTCAATAAATCAGAACTGATCCTACTTTTATATTTTGTTCGTGATATTAATTGAATGATGTTATGGTGGGGCCATAGAAGATTAAAAGGGGCTCTCAATTAATAGTCTATGGCCCCACCATAGCTTCCAACCATGTTTATCATATTTTTTTTTTTTTTTTTTTTTTAATTGAAAACGTTAGGTGGTTGTATTCCAAAAAGAATCTTCCGTTAACTCTGTAACCATTTACGACCTGAAATAATTAATAATTATTTCATAATAAATAATTAAGTTAAAATAATATATACTATTATTATGTGTTTAGTAAGTGATAAAAAGTTAAAATATGTACTAAGTTTTATTAATTTTTATATTTCATGAAACAAATAAACATGTTCACATTCACTCATTAGGCCCCACACGTTCAATTTATCACAGTATAGTCCTTCATTTTTATGTGACTAATTCGTCACAAGCGGTCATAATTAAAGGGTCAACGACCTAACATTCTTTAGGAGGACATTAGAAAAACATCAAATAATGTCATTATTTAGTCCATACAATCATTTCGTACCAGTGAGAAGCGTGAAATTAATTCTAGACTATTCCACATAATGAATTGAGATTTTGAACAACTATAGTTCTTCTTAAAAGATATTGGACTGAATAAGAAAAAGAAAAAGTATATTTTCAAAATATTCTTTATTAAAAATGTTATCTATCTAACATTGGTCTATCAAAATAAATATAGTTTTAGCTTACAAGATGACCTGGACGTCAAGGGTTAAATAGTTTAAGAAATTAATATGAAATTTTAATTTCAACGAAAATAATTTAATCATTTCCAGTACGGACACATAATCAACATATTGATGAAAAATAATGATATGAAAATAAGTATTGGAATAGTGTCTCTATTTATATAACACATGTTTTTCTGTTGAGCTCTTAAAATCATTACTATATTAATTAAACCATGCACCGTATATTAAATGATTAAATACAAGTAATAACAACATAATTAAATTACAATTTTCATAGCTACAATAACACAAAATATTATATCTGCATAAATGAATTCTAAATCAAAAACGAGAATAAATGTGTATAATATCTTTTGTTCCAATTTCAGTGTTAATAATAAATTATAATACAATATCAATTTACCAACTTTCTAAATATTGTAAGATGTTCAAAGTTTTCCATATTAGGTTAAATTATAAATAATAATGTTTCAAAGAATATTAAATTTACTGTTAAGAATAACGTGTTCTTAATAGTATCAATATTTGTAACTAGTGTACTTGCCCGTTAAGAATAACGTGTTCTCAATTGTATCAATATTTGTAACTAGTGTACTTGCCCGTTAAGAATAACGTGTTCTCAATAGTATCAATATTTGTAACTAGTGTACTTGCCCGTTAAGAATAACGTGTTCTCAATAGTATCAATATTTGTAACTAGTGTACTTGCCCGTTAAGAATAACGTGTTCTCAATAGTATCAATATTTGTAAATAGTGTACTTGCCAGTTAAGAATAACGTGTTCTCAATTGTATCAATATTTGTAACTAGTGTACTTGCCAGTTAAGAATAACGTGTTCTCAATAGTATCAATATTTGTAACTAGTGTACTTGCCCGTTAAGAATAACGTGTTCTCAATAGTATCAATATTTGTAACTAGTGTACTTGCCCGTTAAGAATAACGTGTTCTCAATAGTATCAATATTTGTAACTAGTGTACTTGCCCGTTAAGAATAACGTGTTCTCAATAGTATCAATATTTGTAACTAGTGTACTTGCCCGTTGAGAATAACGTGTTCTCAATAGTATCAATATTTGTAACTAGTGTACTTGCCAGTTAAGAATAACGTGTTCTCAATTGTATCAATATTTGTAACTAGTGTACTTGCCAGTTAAGAATAACGTGTTCTCAATAGTATCAATATTTGTAACTAGTGTACTTGCCCGTTAAGAATAACGTGTTCTCAATAGTATCAATATTTGTAACTAGTGTACTTGCCCGTTAAGAATAACGTGTTCTCAATAGTATCAATATTTGTAACTAGTGTACTTGCCCGTTAAGAATAACGTGTTCTCAATAGTATCAATATTTGTAACTAGTGTACTTGCCAGTTAAGAATAACGTGTTCTCAATAGTATCAATATTTGTAACTAGTGTACTTGCCAGTTAAGAATAACGTGTTCTTAATTGTATCAATATTTGTAACTAGTGTACTTGCCAGTTAAGAATAACGTGTTCTCAATAGTATCAATATTTGTAACTAGTGTACTTGCCCGTTAAGAATAACGTGTTCTCAATTGTATCAATATTTGTAACTAGTGTACTTGCCCGTTAAGAATAACGTGTTCTCAATAGTATCAATATTTGTAACTAGTGTACTTGCCCGTTAAGAATAACGTGTTCTCAATAGTATCAATATTTGTAACTAGTGTACTTGCCCGTTAAGAATAACGTGTTCTCAATAGTATCAATATTTGTAACTAGTGTACTTGCCAGTTAAGAATAACGTGTTCTCAATTGTATCAATATTTGTAACTAGTGTACTTGCCAGTTAAGAATAACGTGTTCTCAATAGTATCAATATTTGTAACTAGTGTACTTGCCCGTTAAGAATAACGTGTTCTCAATTGTATCAATATTTGTAACTAGTGTACTTGCCCGTTAAGAATAACGTGTTCTCAATAGTATCAATATTTGTAACTAGTGTACTTGCCCGTTAAGAATAACGTGTTCTCAATAGTACCAATATTTGTAACTAGTGTACTTGCCCGTTAAGAATAACGTGTTCTCAATAGTATCAATATTTGTAACTAGTGTACTTGCCAGTTAAGAATAACGTGTTCTCAATTGTATCAATATTTGTAACTAGTGTACTTGCCAGTTAAGAATAACGTGTTCTCAATAGTATCAATATTTGTAACTAGTGTACTTGCCCGTTAAGAATAACGTGTTCTCAATAGTATCAATATTTGTAACTAGTGTACTTGCCCGTTAAGAATAACGTGTTCTCAATAGTATCAATATTTGTAACTAGTGTACTTGCCCGTTAAGAATAACGTGTTCTCAATAGTATCAATATTTGTAACTAGTGTACTTGCCAGTTAAGAATAACGTGTTCTCAATTGTATCAATATTTGTAACTAGTGTACTTGCCAGTTAAGAATAACGTGTTCTCAATAGTATCAATATTTGTAACTAGTGTACTTGCCCGTTAAGAATAACGTGTTCTCAATAGTATCAATATTTGTAACTAGTGTACTTGCCAGTTAAGAATAACGTGTTCTCAATTGTATCAATATTTGTAACTAGTGTACTTGCCAGTTAAGAATAACGTGTTCTCAATAGTATCAATATTTGTAACTAGTGTACTTGCCCGTTAAGAATAACGTGTTCTCAATAGTATCAATATTTGTAACTAGTGTACTTGCCCGTTAAGAATAACGTGTTCTCAATAGTATCAATATTTGTAACTAGTGTACTTGCCCGTTAAGAATAACGTGTTCTCAATAGTATCAATATTTGTAACTAGTGTACTTGCCAGTTAAGAATAACGTGTTCTCAATTGTATCAATATTTGTAACTAGTGTACTTGCCAGTTAAGAATAACGTGTTCTCAATAGTATCAATATTTGTAACTAGTGTACTTGCCCGTTAAGAATAACGTGTTCTCAATTGTATCAATATTTGTAACTAGTGTACTTGCCCGTTAAGAATAACGTGTTCTCAATAGTATCAATATTTGTAACTAGTGTACTTGCCCGTTAAGAATAACGTGTTCTCAATAGTATCATTATTTGTAACTAGTGTACTTGCCCGTTAAGAATAACGTGTTCTCAATAGTATCAATATTTGTAACTAGTGTACTTGCCAGTTAAGAATAACGTGTTCTCAATTGTATCAATATTTGTAACTAGTGTACTTGCCAGTTAAGAATAACGTGTTCTCAATAGTATCAATATTTGTAACTAGTGTACTTGCCCGTTAAGAATAACGTGTTCTCAATTGTATCAATATTTGTAACTAGTGTACTTGCCAGTTAAGAATAACGTGTTCTCAATAGTATCAATATTTGTAACTAGTGTACTTGCCCGTTAAGAATAACGTGTTCTCAATAGTATCAATATTTGTAACTAGTGTACTTGCCAGTTAAGAATAACGTGTTCTCAATAGTATCAATATTTGTAACTAGTGTACTTGCCCGTTAAGAATAACGTGTTCTCAATAGTATCAATATTTGTAACTAGTGTACTTGCCAGTTAAGAATAACGTGTTCTCAATAGTATCAATATTTGTAACTAGTGTACTTGCCCGTTAAGAATAACGTGTTCTCAATTGTATCAATATTTGTAACTAGTGTACTTGCCAGTTAAGAATAACGTGTTCTCAATAGTATCAATATTTGTAACTAGTGTACTTGCCCATTAAGAATAACTTGTTCTCAATAGTATCAATATTTGTAACTAGTTTACTTGCCCATTAAGAATAACGTGTTCTCAATAGTATAAATATTTGTAGCTAGTACACTTGCCCGTTAAGAATAACGTGTTCTCAATGGTATCAACATTTGTAACTAGTGTACTTGCCCGTTAAGAATAACGTGCTCTCAATTGTATCAATATTTGTTACTAGTGTACTTGCCCGTTAAGAATAGCGTGTTCTCAATTGCATCAATATTTGTTACTAGTGTACTTGCCCGTTAAAAATAACGTGTTCTCAATAGTATCAATATTCGTAACTAGTGTACTTGCCCGTTAAGAATAACGATTTATCAATAGTATAAATATTTGTAACTAGTGTACTTACCCGTTAAGAATAACGTGTTCTCAATTGTATCAATATTTGTAACTAGTGTACTTGCCCGTTAAGAATAACGATTTATCAATAGTATCAATGTTTGTAACTAGTGTACTTACCCGTTAAGAATAACGTGTTCTCAATAGTATCAATATTTGTAACTAGTGTACTTGCCCGTTAAGAATAACGTGTTCTCAATAGTATCAATATTTGTAACTAGTGTACTTGCCCGTTAAGAATAACGATTTATCAATAGTATCAATATTTGTAACTAGTGTACTTACCCGTTAAGAATAACGTGTTCTCAATAGTATCAATATTTGTAACTAGTGTACTTGCCCGTTAAGAATAACGATTTATCAATAGTATCAATGTTTGTAACTAGTGTACTTACCCGTTAAGAATAACGTGTTCTCAATAGTATCAATATTTGTAACTAGTGTACTTGCCCGTTAAGAATAACGTGTTCTCAATTGTATCAATATTTGTAACTAGTGTACTTGCCAGTTAAGAATAACGTGTTCTCAATAGTATCAATATTTGTAACTAGTGTACTTGCCCATTAAGAATAACTTGTTCTCAATAGTATCAATATTTGTAACTAGTTTACTTGCCCATTAAGAATAACGTGTTCTCAATAGTATAAATATTTGTAGCTAGTACACTTGCCCGTTAAGAATAACGTGTTCTCAATGGTATCAACATTTGTAACTAGTGTACTTGCCCGTTAAGAATAACGTGCTCTCAATTGTATCAATATTTGTTACTAGTGTACTTGCCCGTTAAGAATAGCGTGTTCTCAATTGCATCAATATTTGTTACTAGTGTACTTGCCCGTTAAAAATAACGTGTTCTCAATAGTATCAATATTCGTAACTAGTGTACTTGCCCGTTAAGAATAACGATTTATCAATAGTATAAATATTTGTAACTAGTGTACTTACCCGTTAAGAATAACGTGTTCTCAATTGTATCAATATTTGTAACTAGTGTACTTGCCCGTTAAGAATAACGATTTATCAATAGTATCAATGTTTGTAACTAGTGTACTTACCCGTTAAGAATAACGTGTTCTCAATAGTATCAATATTTGTAACTAGTGTACTTGCCCGTTAAGAATAACGTGTTCTCAATAGTATCAATATTTGTAACTAGTGTACTTGCCCGTTAAGAATAACGATTTATCAATAGTATCAATATTTGTAACTAGTGTACTTACCCGTTAAGAATAACGTGTTCTCAATAGTATCAATATTTGTAACTAGTGTACTTGCCCGTTAAGAATAACGATTTATCAATAGTATCAATGTTTGTAACTAGTGTACTTACCCGTTAAGAATAACGTGTTCTCAATAGTATCAATATTTGTAACTAGTGTACTTGCCCGTTAAGAATAACGTGTTCTCAATAGTATCAATATTTGTAACTAGTGTACTTGCCCGTTAAGAATAACGTGTTCTCAATTGTATCAATATTTGTAACTAGTGTACTTGCCCGTAAAGAATAACGATTTATCAATAGTATCAATATTTGTGTAATTAAACTATCCACCTTCTGGTCCCTCAGATTTAGATAAAGTTATTAATTGATAATATCATATTTAACGACAGAGTTGAAAATAATCGGTTGAAAATAATTCTGTTTGGTTATGTCCCAGTTTTTCAAATTATGATTTTGAAAATTTATACACTATTTTCGTAGGTAATTTCTGATTATTCTAATAAATATTATCAACATGCATCCACAATATCATTTCATTGAAGAAGGTATTATTATATAAAATATTTACAACTTAAGAAAATGGAAAATAAGATAGATAGTTAAGTCAATTTAGTAAAATAATTCATATAAATAACATCCTAAGTATTTGTATACAATACAAACCGATATGAAGATTTCCCAGTACAATTATCATCCAATACATTATCACTTTATGACACCAAGACACTACCTTAAATTGCACTGGAACCACCGTGGTAACTACTCTAAATCAATGTCATCAAAACACATTAAACCATACATCAACGTCACGAATAACAAAATACCTGGCACTACACATCCCTCTTGTAAGTCGTCAAAGCCCCTAATTAAATAGCTCTATAATCCAGTGACAAATTCTTCCACAGTCACCGAAAAAGTTCCAGAGTGTTTTTCAACACGCACTGCACCCCACCGAACACAATGATGAAATGACCTCTGGATACGTCACGCCAAGGCTTATATACCTTCATCTGATTCACCCTCTCCCACACAGCTAGCACGTACACACGCATGCACGGGCCAGGGCAATCCCACCCTTGATGGTACCCCTCAGGCCGCACCTCTTAGGCCATCTGGTCCAGAACAGAAAGGCGCGGTGGCGAAAAGTGGTTTGCTTCTTTGGTGGTAAGAGTGGATGTAGGACAAGAGAAGAGTTGTAGCAAGAAAAGAGTGGATATAGGACGATAAGTCAACAGTGTCTACTTGCAATATATACCTATTTATCTTTGCAAATTGAAGAAGATCATGTTTTTGTTGGCGTTTATATATTTATTTATAATCTTGTCGTCCACATAAATCAAAATGTGTTCAACCAAATTGCCTGGAATTTAGTTTGACGATTGGTCATTATCCAGGAATCATTTGGGTAAATTTTGGAGGTGAAGAGGTCAAAGGTCAAGGTCATGTATAACTCAAGGATTATTGGAAGGTCATGGTCTTTTATAAGCGGCGGCGAATATATGCGCTCTACGAGTGCCCATCATCTAGTGCCCAATGTATAACTTTTCCAGTTTACAATCACCAGTTTCTTCTTTCTCTCATTAGATTGTCAGGTCATGTACTTTCAGGTAGCTTTTTAGGACTGTGCCCCCTATATTTTCTTTGTTGTTTTTAGGTGATTTGCTGTAGCGTCCTAACGACATTTGCATAGAAGATGAACGTCTAACGTCAATGAGAGGAAATGACTCTAATGTCCTTCTTTTAAAGATCAATAGTAACTACAGAAAAAATGATGACTTTATTAACTTGTTTAATAGATGTTAATAGGCATAGTGAGTGGTTATTTCTATTAAAAAAATGATTAGGAGTGAGTTGAAGGCTCTTTGTATTTATAATTGACTTTTAAGTTCTCAGTACACTGAGAAAAATGAACAACTCTAACTGATGCACCCAGGTGTTTGGAGTGCACCCTATGACTTTGTCTCTAAAGCGAGACACTTTAGTGCATCAAACTATAGTTTGGATGCACTAAAGTGCATCAGTTCGATGCACTTTAGTGTCTCAGTTAAAAGTTTATTAAAATGATGAGGAAATTAATCTCATCATTTTGGGAAAAGAAAATTTGAGACACTAAAGTGCATCGAACTGATGCACTTTAGTGCATCCAAACTATAGTTTGATGCACTAAAGTGTCTCGCCATAGGGTGAACTCGAAACACTTGGTGCATCAGAATTTCCTGAGTACACATCGCACATAATATTTAAGTATAATAATGTCAATAATTTCAGTTCAAATTATTCACCAGTGAATCATTTCACCGAAAAGATTTTATCATTTTTTTTGTTTGGAAGTTGAGAAGAACATTCGAAAAGTTTCCATGTAATTTGTGTTTAATATCACCGGAAAAAGATCCTAACAATTCTAAAGTTTTTAATGCAAAAATAACACGTTATAGTTTTGCAAGCCTCAATTGTGTATGGTTTTGTATCGATGACTTCCCTCAGACAAAAGAAAATAGGTTCTAACAAGGAAATATCGTTCACTCGGAAGATTTATTGTGGGATGTTTGGCCATTGTGGACGCGGAAATTTTCTGCAGAAAAAAAAGACGGAAATTCAAGGAAATTCTGCTGTTGTTTCCATAGATTATTTTTCCCGGTATAAAGTTCCCTCTGTAGAGTTTTTGTTTTAAAATTAGAGATAAGGTTGTGAAAATATTAGTAGAAATGAACGTTAAATGGAATGTAACAAAAAACTTGTTTTGTAGAAAAAATTATCCAATAATAATTTCATTTTAAATATAATACTGTATTCCATTAAATAGTAATAATTTCTATAATTTTTATTAATTTTAAAGTTTCATTTAATTTTCACTTAATATTATATTATATTAATATCAAATATTCATTTCTTTTAATTTTATAGTTAAATTAAATTTTTAACTTAATACTATATTTTTTCATTATCAAATATTTATTTCTATTAATTTTATAGTTATAAATGTATGAAATACCTCTACTCAATAAATTAATTAAACTTGAACTCTACTTTCCTAACTACCTTTGGAGCCAATAAAGACACAAATCAATATCTAAGTACCATCGGTTCACAAAGAAAGGCCTAACCCTATGCTAAATACGACCAGCTAATTCATTTGTTGATAGTACTTAATTATATTGTATGTATAACGTAGCTATGGTGACAAATGCATAGAAATAGTCACAAGAAGAGGATTTAGTCAATAGATTTATTTGACCTTCCAGCTCTGTGTCTAATTATTTGATATCTAGTTTACACGTGCCATCAATAATGACGTCATTTTTACAATTTTATATTAACTGACGGTAGTTCAATTTATGTAATAATTTTTATCCCTGACTCAGCTTTTACTCCAATATTTTCAACTGAATACAATAAAATTTAATTCAATTATTGAAACCATTCATTGAACTGATATTAGAATAATTTTATACCCATGCTATCAGCTGTTTGCTGAGCGTATTATTATTATGTTAGTGTGACGGACAGACAGACAGACAGTTTATTAAATATTGATCTATAAACCTCAGTATTTATACAAAAGAAAATATTGAACGATATGTTTCAGAGCAGCACATATTTACAAATAAAATATTGATTTATTCACTATATATTTTTTTGATATATTTTGTTGTTTAATTATTATTTAATTATCTTTTGAGCTAAATCTAAAGATCAATTATTACATACATAAATTAAAATATCAATAATTTATATTCCAATGCAGAGCTAAAATAAAAATTATCTTTAACATGATTCCAATTAGTTAACGAACTTCGCTATTGGATTGAATTTTGAAAATCTCTATATATTTTTTTACATGTGTTACGTATGTACTCCATCTGATAAATTAATTGAAATAACTTTAGCCTTTCTTTAATATATATAGAGAATTAACTTTGCTTAAGTAATTATTCTTTTTCATTCAATATAGATTATTACTATTGGTTGATGTATGTACATGTACGTAAAATTAATTCATGTTTCTTGATTATCTTCCACCATTGCTATGATTTAGACTACAGGTTCATTACAGCCTTACACAGCTCTACAATATAAAGGAGAGAAGAGAAACCAATAAAATGCTGATGCAGCGAAATGAAGTTCAAATTAATGATTAGAGTGCGAGACTCTTTCTTTGATATTCTATACAGGGTGTGAGTGTGTTGTCTGTGTAGGTGTTGCTGTATAGTCTGTGTAAGTGTGTTGTCTGTGTAGGTGTTGCTGTATAGTCTGTGTGAGTGTGTTGTCTGTGTAGGTGTTGCTGTATAGTCTGTGTGAGTGTATTGTCTGTGTAGGTGTATACTGTATAGTCTGTGTGAGTGTATTGTCTGTGTAGGTGTATACTGTATAGTCTGTGTGAGTGTATTGTCTGTGTAGGTGTATGCTGTATAGTCTGTGTGAGTGTATTGTCTGTGTAGGTGTATACTGTATAGTCTGTGTGAGTGTATTGTCTGTGTAGGTGTATACTGTATAGTCTGTGTGAGTGTGTTGTCTGTGTAGGTGAATTAAATTAGTAGATAAATTCAGTTGTAATTTCACAGTGTACCTATACTGTGTAGGTACACTGTGTAGGTACACTATTTAGTCCCACTGTGTAGGCACACCATGTACCTACACTGTGTAGGTACATGATGTATCTATTTAGTCCTGCTGTGTAGATACACCATGTACCTACACAGTGTAGGTACATGGTGTATCTACACTGCTACCCTGTGTAGGTACACTATTTAATCCCAGTGTGTAGGTGCACCATATACACCCACTGTACCTACACTGCGTAGGTTCATTCTCCGCATCATAGCACTACTCGGCAGACTATTCATCGTTCTCTGGTTTCTCGTTCTGTGTTTTATTTCTTAGACACAACAACAGGCAGGGTAATAGAACTGCACTTCTGGGGTGAATTTTCAGCCATTCAAATTGTTGTTGGAGTGGCAATTTATGTACTGCAATAGAAGTTGCTTCATAGGAGATATATACTGCAAATAGAAGGTAAGATATATACTGTAAATAGAATGTAAGTTATATACTGTAAATAAAAGGTAAGTTATATACTGTAAATAGAAGGTAAGTTATATACTGTAAATAAAAGGTAAGTTATATACTGTAAATAGAAGGTAAGTTATATACTGTAAATAGAATGTAAGTTATATACTGTAAATAAAAGGTAAGTTATATACTGTAAATAAAAGGTAAGTTATATACTGTAAATAGAAGGTAAGATATATACTGTAAATAGAATGTAAGTTATATACTGTAAATAGAATGTAAGTTATATACTGTAAATAAAAGGTAAGTTATATACTGTAAATAGAAGGTAAGTTATATACTGTAAATAAAAGGTAAGTTATATACTGTAAATAGAAGGTAAGTTATATACTGTAAATAAAAGGTAAGTTATATACTGTAAATAGATCGTAAGTTATATACTGTAAATAAAAGGTAAGTTATATACTGTAAATAGAAGGTAAGATATATACTGTAAATAGAATGTAAGTTATATACTGTAAATAAAAGGTAAGTTATATACTGTAAATAGAAGGTAAGTTATATACTGTAAATAGAAAGTAAGTTATATACTGTAAATAGAAGGTAAGTTATATACTGTAAATAAAAGGTAAGTTATATACTGTAAATAGAAGGTAAGTTATATACTGTAAATAAAAGGTAAGTTATATACTGTAAATAAAAGGTAAGTTATATACTGTAAATAGAAGGTAAGTTATATACTGTAAATAAAAGGTAAGTTATATACTGTAAATAGAAGGTAAGTTATATACTGTAAATAAAAGGTAAGTTATATACTGTAAATAAAAGGTAAGTTATATACTGTAAATAAAAGGTAAGTTATATACTGTAAATAAAAGGTAAGTTATATATTGTAAATAAGAAGTAAGTTATATACTGTAAATAGAAGGCAATTTACATATATGCTGAAAATATGCATATTTAAAATGTGTAACTTAACATGTAAACAACAAATAATAATTAAAAAATCATTACACTGTATTAAAAATAGTTTATAAAATTCATATTTGTGAATAAAAAGAAACAAAAAAAAACATATGCACAAAATAATATTCTATTTTGATATTCTAAATATCTCACTAACTCTTTTATTTTTAAGTCCACGCATTTCTTCCTCCTTAATCCACACTTTATTAATTTCCTTAAACAAAGCACACCTTATAAGCTAGTTTATTTTAGAATATTTTCAGTCGAATTCCGTCGTTTTGAGGCACATTTGACATTTCGGTCTCAGAATTAGAGAATGTTTGGCTACTGTGTTCTGGAGCCAAAAATTTGGAGCGGATCTGCTTCAGGATAGTTTGAGGATATTTATATGTCCTATTTTGAAACGGATGAAATGTTGTTTAGTACTCTGTAGTATGGCATATTTTGAACAGTTTTGCTAGAAATACCGAAACAACTTTCAGTATTATAAAATGAAATGGTAAAGGTTTGTTGAAGTATTATTATTTAATTTAATTTGATATTAAATATAAATTTTTACTATATGAATAATTAATTATAGCTTTTTTATTAGTCTACGGTTATTACTACTAATATTTTACTTACTTATTAAAATATCGAATATTTTAGCCTGGTCTCGATACTGAAATAACTGAATATCTTGGGTTTCTATACGTTAACGGTATCATAGTTTTTCAGTTTTATTTATTATTTAAAATTTATTAACTGTTTGAGCATTATATAGTATAGTAAACTGCTTTTATACTCAGTTTAAGTGAACATAATGATTAGAGGAAGGGTAATTAAAAAATTATTTGGATTGATAATAAAATCATGAATATCTAACTTATTAATATTAAGTCGATCGTTATTACTCATAATATTTCACTTACTACAAAATTGTAAAAATATATTTTTTCTACATTTGAATTTCATCGTCTAGCATCAAACACTGAAACGCAATCGTTTTATAATAAACTCTTCATATCTGTATAGCATCACTATAAGTCCTTTGTTGAACTGTTACAGATAAAGCAATGCACTCTATTGTAAGTTAAGCAACTACACAGGTAGCAATGATTCTCGGGCCAATATTTTCCCAATATTGCCAATGTTGTCCTAAACATTGCTACCTGGTTACATAGATTGTTGGAATATTTAGAAATATATTTTAACATAGTTTTATGATGTTAATGTTTCCTTCATCGATATTCTTATTATACGAATTATTTCGCTTTTTCATTGAAGTGCTACATATTACTTGTTCAACCATATTAAAGCTAATAATCATTTTTTAATATAGTTAATATTCCGTATCTAAGTGCATAAACTTTATATCCTTGAATTATAATTGAAAAAATTCATAAATAATGTAAATGTTTATAATTTTTTTGTTTGGAAAATATATTTTAAAGAATCAATCCTTCATATTAAAATATCCAAAAGTTTTAGGAGCTAAATACATTAACTAAATATAACTAATTCAAATAGGAATATAACTATGTATTAATACACAACCCTCTAAAATAATAATTTCACAAAGGTCTCGATTGTCGTTAATTGCTCATTTTTTTCCTTTTTCGTTTGACACCATCTGAAGACAATCTATTTTTCTATATCTATATATATATTTATTCAATATATAGAATAAGCTATCTAATAAGTTGTTTGTACTTTTTTGAATTGAGCTTAAGACAGTCTTGAGACTCATCCCAGGCAAGAAGGATTTATCCCTGGGATATTAAAGGAATATTCCAGGAATAAAACCTTATTGCCTCAGAAGTTTCCAACAGATCTTTGCAAGCTCTCTTCGAGGTAAGAAGGTGTTCTTCCCACTCTCCGACTACTTACCTATAAGATATATTGGCTAAACAGTGTATTTTTTATTAGTGCCAATAAATACATTACCGGTTATTTACCCATTTTCATTTCCTGTGACAATAATTATGGAGTTACTAAATTAATTAACTTTTAATCATGTATTTTATTCATGCACTTGAATTCATGCATTTTATTAATACACTTGAATTCATGTATTTTATTCATGCACTTGAATTCATGCATTTTATTAATGCACTTGAATTCATGTATTTTATTAATGCACTTGAATTCATGCATTTTATTAATGCACTTGAATTCATGCATTTTATTCACGCACTTGAATTCATGCATTTTATTAATGCACTTGAATTCATGTATTTTATTCATGCACTTGAATTCATGTATTTTATTCATGCACTTAAATTCATGCATTTTATTCACGCACTTGAATTCATGCATTTTATTAATGCACTTGAATTCATGTATTTTATTCATGCACTTGAATTCATGCATTTTATTCATGCACTTAAATTCATGCATTTTATTAATGCACTTGAATTCATGCATTTTATTAATGCACTTGAATTCATGCATTTTATTCACGCACTTGAATTCATGCATTTTATTAATGCACTTGAATTCATGTATTTTATTCATGCACTTGAATTCATGTATTTTATTCATGCACTTAAATTCATGCATTTTATTCACGCACTTGAATTCATGCATTTTATTAATGCACTTGAATTCATGTATTTTATTCATGCACTTGAATTCATGCATTTTATTCATGCACTTAAATTCATGCATTTTATTCACGCACTTGAATTCATGCATTTTATTAATGCACTTGAATTCATGTATTTTATTCATGCACTTGAATTCATGCATTTTATTAATGCACTTAAATTCATGCATTTTATTCACGCACTTGAATTCATGCATTTTATTAATGCACTTGAATTCATGTATTTTATTCATGCACTTGAATTCATGTATTTTATTCATGCACTTAAATTCATGCATTTTATTCACGCACTTGAATTCATGCATTCAGTTTGTCTTAAGAATATACAAACTATTTGCTGATTATAAGTGATTCGAATCGAATAATTTACATTCAAGTCATGAAAAGCCGTTTGAAAGGAGAGAATTTCAGTGCAATATATTCACTCAAGTTAGCGCCAATGGGATACGACTCTCAGAATAGATGCGATATAAAATTCTCTTTAAAGCTACAAAATAAGATCTGTGATCACAAACTTAGAGAGAATTTTTAACTTGCCTTCTGAATGTTATAAAGTCTACGTGAAATAGTCAGAGTATTTCACTTACTATTTAAATAAAGTATAATGTACGGATGATGATGAGAGTGTTTTAATTATTGTTTAAATTTAGTTAAGTGAACTGATAATTGTGAGGGTATCTAAATTTTTTAGTATTGAATTAAAACCTGTTTTCAATCGAAAAATATTGTCTATAAAAAAATTGAAACATATATGTTGGTTGTATTTAGATTTATACTAAAATATAATTAACTTACTCTTCCATTAAATGATTATGAACTAAATAAAATATTGAAGGTATAATCTCAAAATATTTAAATATTAATGAAATAAGTAACTTCATATTTAATGGTAAGTAAAAATATTTTGCTTATGGCACTAGTGACAAATCATTGATTTAAAAAGGAAATAGTTTGTATTAATAAATATTCCAATAGATAAAAAATACTTTATTTTAAATATAATTAACCCTTTTCGCTGAAAGGCGACATCCCTGTCCCTTTTTAAGTGATGTATTTGGTCTGGTTTTTTAAAGCATGAATAATTATTATTAATATTAATTATTATTAATAACTGATAATAATAATAATTAATGATTTTCTATAATTAATTACGTTATACTAATGATTTGAAAGACAATTATTCGTATATATTATATGGGTCCAGTATTATACATGTATTTTTCGATTGGCACTGTTTTTTTCGATTGGCATTGTTTTTTTCGATTGGCACTGTTTTTTTCGATTGGCACTGTTTTTTTCGATTGGCACTGTTTTTTTCGATTGACGTAAAACACCAAATTTAATATCACAGCTCGAATTACTGTTTAGAAGAGGCAATAAAATGTATCCAGTTAACAGTAGAATAAGAACATATTGGCTCAAATGAAAGCACAAAAATCACGACAAGACTAGTTTGTTCGAATGAAATTGGATTGCCAAATTGCTAAATCTTCTTTCCTGAATTTAAGATCAGACGAAGACTTCAAAAATCAGGTGAAATTTTTGTAACGATTTTTATCAAGGATAGTTGGAGTTAAATTTGTACAGTATTCATTTATTGTGTATGGCTTCAATTGCCAAATCCCTAAAATTAAATTTATATTAAAATATTTTAATATTTGAAATATATCCAATTTGGAGTGGAGATTAATAATATATATTTTAAATGGTTATTTTTATTGTATATTTGTACAGTAAAATATTGTATATCTTGATGCTTCTTTTTAACGTATCTCCTTTTTTTTCGTTGAAATAATTCAATTTCAAGATTAAAAATAATAATATTTAATTGTGCATTGTATACTTCTAATTTGTAAATTGATCTAGCAAATAAGTGATCAATTAAATTATCTTAGTATAAACCAGATGTGAACAGTATTTTCATTTCATTAATTATAATTATTGATATATGAAGTTACATATAATTTATTACATAATTAAGTTTCTAATTGAAATATTTTCATAACCTTCGATATAATAATTTATGAATAATTGATGTTTATTGATTATGTGAACTGATACGACATACCCTGAAACATCCTAATCAACTGATATGCTAATTCACTAATCAAAATCAACCACACGTCAGTTGGTAACTTAATCTAAAAAAAAAACATTGAGGTTGAAAAGCTGGGTAATTAATTTTTCAATTATAATGTTTTTACGGTATAAATACTGTTATACTGTTGTTACTAGGAATCAGGTTCGACAAGGATTAATCACATAGTTGTCCCCTTTAAAATGATGTATTTTGCTTGGTTATCTTTTTTAGAGATATCTATCTTAAACGATTGGATGAACTCTTTCATATATTAGAGCACATGTTCACACTTACAATTGTCAATTTCATATTATTTAATAAAGTATAGATATCTTTTTTAATTGTTTAATATGCTTTCTTTACCCATATATTACTTGAATATTTTAAAAAGGATTGATTATAATCGATCAAATTGATTCAGGGAATTTAGTAGTAAATGTGCATTTCTTAAGTTTTATTTATTATTAATGTTATTAGTGAGTAAAATGAAATTGTGAGAGTTTAACTAAGATAATTTTTAGCTATTTATTTTTACTTATCATTTTACTTATTTTTACTTATATCGTTATATTTATTTTTACTTATCATTTTACTTATTTTTACTTATATCGTTATATATATTTTTACTTATCATTTTACTTATTTTTACTTATATCGTTATATTTATTTTTACTTATCATTTTACTTATTTTTACTTATATCGTTATATTTATTTATACTTATCATTTTACTTATTTCTACTTACATCGTTATATTTATTTTTATTTATCATTTTACTTATTTCTACTTATATCGTTATATTTATTTTTACTTATCATTTTACTTATTTTTACTTACATCGTTATATTTATTTTTATTTATCATTTTACTTATTTCTACTTATATCGTTATATTTATTTTTACTTATCATTTTACTTATTTTTACTTATATCGTTATATTTATTTTTACTTATCATTTTACTTATTTTTACTTATATCGTTATATTTATTTTTACTTCTCATTTTACTTATTTTTACTTCATCGTTATATTTATTTTTACTTATCATTTTACTTATTTTTACTTATATCGTTATACTTATTTTTATTTATCATTTTACTTATTTTTACTTATATCGTTATATTTATTTATACTTATCATTTTACTTATTTTTACTTACATCGTTATATTTATTTTTATTTATCATTTTACTTATTTCTACTTATATCGTTATATTTATTTTTACTTATCATTTTACTTATTTTTACTTACATCGTTATATTTATTTTTATTTATCATTTTACTTATTTCTACTTATATCGTTATATTTATTTTTACTTATCATTTTACTTATTTTTACTTATATCGTTATATTTATTTTTACTTATCATTTTACTTATTTTTACTTACATCGTTATATTTATTTTTACTTATCATTTTACTTATTTTTACTTATATCGTTATGTTTATTTTTATTTATCGACAATGGCCATTGAATAGGAGAAAGTAAATATCACCGAAATGCATTTGTGCATCTAACAATTTTCCTATTCTTGACGATTTAAAAATGTTTTCAAATCGTCTTCCAAATCATTTTACGATTGGACTTCATAAGAATTTTTGTTAGAATTTTTTCATGTGTTAGGAATAATTACCAAAATGTAAACATGCTTTTAATTTGAAAATCGGAGAGTTAGTCTACGGTAATTAGTCAGAATATTTAAATAACTCTACATTCTTTTCTTGTATATAAACATGCACTAATAACTTACACTTATTAAAAAAGTCAAACAAACAGACATATAATTATGAAAAGAATAGATGCAAGAAAAGTATAATATTTACAATGATAAAAATTGAAACAATTATCAAATAAGATATTTTCTAGGAAAAATATTGTTCCAATGTTGTAACAATATTGTTACAACATTTCCAATATTGTTACAACATTGCCAATATTGTTACAACATTACCAATATTGTTACAACATTGCCAATATGGTTACAAAATTTTACCAATATTGTTACAACATTGCCAATATGGTTACAAAATTGTACCAATATTGTTACAACATTGCCAATATGGTTACAACATTGTACCAATATTGTTGCAGCATTTCAAATATTGTTACAAATATGAAACATAAATATTAAATATAGTTATACCTATATATATACACATACACAAACACTCCAATTTGTACATACCCACATACATCTACAATCTATGTCCACTATCTCATACATGCCGTCAAATACACATATAATACAACATAGATACATACATAATTTCACTTACACACATCATTCAAACACACACTCACATCTATTCTCCTTTTACCATTTACAGGAATCTTCCCTCATAATATTCATGGATGTTAGCAATGGTTCTCAAGGGTGTAGAATATTAGATGTTTGAATATTTGTTTGGAACATTCAAATAGTGAATATTATAATAACTGTTATTCTGCAATATGGGACGCTGGAGAGTTACAATAAAAATTGTAAATATAATGTATATTTATAATTGATTAAATGTGCTAATTTTATTATAGGTTAATTCCAGGGGAATTTATTATGTAATCTTGTATTTAATATTGAATTATTAATTAAAACATTTTGTTGTGAATATTTCAGTCAGTAATTGAATTAAATTATATATAATTCATATGCTCATTATTGAAGAAAAATGTTGGAAAGTGAATAATACAAAATTAACTTTTCACTTTTAATAAGGAAAATGTATATTATTGAATATAGCGTGTTTATCATTTTACAAGAAGAAGCAAACATACATATGTACTAAAAGTATTTGAACATTACTTTACTATAAATGGGAAATTGAGACTCCACTGGCTAAGAAACCTGCTCGAAATATTGTTTAGTAAAATATAATCGCCAGTGTAGTCTCAATTTCCCATTTATATATGAATCCTGGCCGTCAAACTGTTAATTTTTGGATTTTATTACTTTACTAGTTATTTATTTGCATTGTTAACAATCTCTGTACCAAGATTTAATGTGTACAGTTTATTGGTTTCTTTATTTATGTCGTCTTTTACTTGTATTAACTTTCATGCTATTAAATTGTAACGGAAATAATATTAGTTTCTATATATATATATATATATTCTATATATTTTCATTGTAGGTTTATACATTTTTTATAGTTTATATTTTTTATATTTTCTTTACATATTCTTTACATTTTCTTACTTGCTACATTTTTCATCATCTTCAAACTATGTAACTATATTTTCTTATCCTATTATAAAACAGTTTCTGGTGTTGTATGGCATGTTTAGCACTCTAGCTATTCTACTACTATATCATATGAATTATTATGCAAATAATATATGCGTAAAGGGAGACGGAAGATAATTTTTCGTATGTATACCAATATGTCATATTGGCAAATTTATACCATCCCAGGTAGTAATGTTTCTTGTGCTAACATGGGACAACATTGGCCCGAGATCCTTTCTACCTGAGTGTGTTGGTAATCATAAATGTAACGGCCTATTCTTTACCTCGCTTGGAGATGATTATTCATGTAAGTTTGTGCCTATTTATCTATTCACAGTAGAACTGGAAGGAGTTTATTATGACTGAAAACTTGGGGAAGAATCACAGGAAACAAACTTTCTATGGTTTCGACTAATATAAAAAAGGTATATCTTGACTATTTCTATGAAAAAAAATCCATCCAAGAAAAAATATTCAATAAAATCTTTTTGCTCAATTTTTTTTATCACATTTGTGTTGTATAAAACAAATAAATTTTTATTATACGGAACAATAATATTTATTATTCTTTTTCTAAAAGGACAGATATAAAATCATTTCTATAAATAAAGTAGCATTTATTTAATGTATAACAAAAACTCACAGACAGACTAACTTGATATTTTCTACATTTTCTCCCGTGAATTTCAGTTAAAACTTCTAATTGAATATTATTAATCAGCAACCGAATCATTAAATAAATTATTGGATTTTTGATCTAGAATGAGAAAAGTATCCTATATTCATTTATTTTTGAATAATTCAAAACTATGAACTGTGCCATCAGAAACCTGCATGTTTTTAAATATTAAAATTTAAATAGTTAATTTATCACCAATGTATTATATAAAATTAAATAACTATAACCTTTTAATGTTCTTGTGATCATATTTAGCCACTTAAACTGTGTAAAATAACTTGTTTTCAGATCACTTAAGGGTTAAATAGCCATAACTTCAAAGGTATATGAAGCACTACACCACACGGTATCACAATGTAGGTTAGTCATTAAATTGATCCACTCAATACAATAATCCTGTGTTATTCTATGCTGTACTAGAGTCACGCTAACTATCTTTGTAGCACTTCTTAGAAACTGTAATTACTTGCTGGATAAAAATGTCTCTTAGGGGAAATATTGCAATAGTATTGTTACAACATTGCTCTAATATTGTTACAACATTGCCCTAATATTGTTACAACATTGCTCTAATATTGTTACAACATTGCCCTAATATTGTTACAACATTGCTCTAATATTGTTACAACATTGTCCTAACATAGTTACATCATTCCTTCTATATTGTTACAACATTGTACTAATATTAATACATCATTGCTCCAATATTGTTGCTATAACAATACCCAACTATTGTTACAATATTAATACAATATTGTTACAACATTGTCCCAATAGTGTTACCCCAATAAACATTGTTACAGCATTGTTCCAATATTTTTACTCAAGAAATTTTTCTATCTATGTTTACTTAGTTTTCATATTTAGATTTCTTTATCTTTTTAATGAGTTAATTAGCCTTCATAGCCTGTTTTTCAATGCAACTCTGATATATTTGAAAATAGAATATTATGATATATTTTCAGTGTCTATAAATATAATATCGATAATGTATGTTGTTTTTAATGGAAAACACTGTCTAATTAAGCAAAACAGAAATATAAATTTTACGGTTGAAAAATAATTTAAAAAAATCGATTTAAATATTAATCAATTTTTTTATTATTTTCACCCAAAGAAGTTTCATCAAAATAGAAAAAAAAACATTTATTTTTATTTTATCACTAGTGTACTTTCCGTTAAAAATAACTGGTTCTAGATGTTATTGATATTGGTGTCACTATAACATATTTATATATATATTTATATATAATAAAAATACATTGAAAAGATTTTTTATAAAAAAATAATTTTTTTTATTATAAAATATATAATATAAAAATTTCTACATGAAATATATTCCTCAAGCGTGCTTGAAATATAAATAAATACACGTATTTATATAAACACATGCTCTTGTTTATAGGCAGGGCTTCTTTTTGTAAGGTTGAAATCATTTGACCCTTGCCTACTCTTCTATTCTGGGTCAACTGATGAGGCAATGTAGGCAAATAGAGCCTACATTGCGGAACTGTGACGTCATAACAACACCAACAAATGAATACAATACCTTGACCTGATCATGGTATTTTTTTATAAATATATGTGTTATTTTTGTAATGTTATTTTTTTCATAAGTAATTTTCTTATTTATAGTGAATGGATGATCAATTATAAATTTTACAGAAAAATGAATTGTCATTATATATAAGCTTTTCTTTAAAAATTTATCGGAGGGGAATTTTAAATTAAATTTCATAAAAAACTTATTCAAAGGATTTCATTATTACTTTTCGGTCTTATTTATTGATACCTATAAGTAAAAAATAACTAATTATATTATTTTAATATTAATAATCCTTATAAATGAATTATAACTTATTTTTGTAAAATAGACTATTTTCCTAATTATATTATTCTTCACATCGATTTACGAATAAAAACACAATTTAAATGACGCACAATGTTTAAGATGCTTTCTAAACCATGATCAGGTGTTGGTAATTTTCAGGAGGCAGTGCCACATCACGTGTACGGGACTTCATACAATGATTGGTAAGCAAATAAGGTAATGATTCTATCGAACTTTATTTTGTTTGTTACACGCAAGGTAGGGAAATACTTAGTAGAGGAACTGTCAAATGGAGTAGAACTCCTTTACTTTGAAATCATCTATAGTGAATTAGGTGTTCTGAAAATTAATTACCCTGTATAGTAAACAAATGGCCTTATTTTTCTAAAACAGATGGCAATTATATGACAGACAAAAGAAAACTTTGTTCACTATAGAGGCTACTTCCTTACTCAGGACACTACATTCACTATAGAGTATATCATTATAAAGTAGTTCTACTTTACTAGATACACTCTCCGCCTTATATATGACTAAAGGAAGTTTCCAAATGATAGGTAGACCCTTTACCCTACTTGCCAATCAATTGATTATATACACACGGCATCAGCGTTCACAACACGTTTTTTTTTTCTTTTCAATTGAATTTCTTAAGAGTCTTTCATGCTAACTTGGACTATCGGTGAAAAAGATACAGCTGTTATTATTTCACTGATGTGGTAGGTTCCGAGTTATTGGATGGTTTTACATTTTCACACACGTGAGAAAAAAATTATGTATGATTATTGTTTTATATAAATTAAAGTTTTAAAATATTTATATATACTCTAACAATTGTACTCGAAAGATTTTAAAATTGAATAAAAATGTTTTTGATTTATTTAGGTACTATATTACACTATTTTTTAATACATATATAAATATTATAAAAAAGTAACTATAGGGTGAATTCTGAGTTATCGGTCAGTTCCACATCTTCGATCATATAAGAAAAAAATTATTGACCTTGCAGGGAAAAAAACTTATTTAATCAAAAATATTTTAATCATTTAATCATCACAAACCGTCGAAATAAATAAACAGATTAATACCAACTGAATAAAGAAGATTAAAGATAACAGTTTATCTCTAGAGGATTAGATTAGTTACTCAAGGTCATGCCACACTACGCACTGCAGTCAAGACCTGAACGTAACACTGGACTGCATTATATTATATTGAAATATAAAATAATTTCTATAATTAAAAAAAGTAAAATTATAAAATGGAATACATTTTTTTCTATAAAATAAAAGAATAATTTTATACAAATAAATAAAAAATAGTTTTTATTTGTAAATTAAATATATTGAAGTAAGTACCGATTTATAGATAAGAGCCATATTTCCGATCAAAATATGCTATGATATTATACTTACTATAAAATAATTAATTTACAAATTAGAATTAAATTTTTCAAATAAAAAAAAATTCAATACAAAATGTGCATAAAAATTATAGAATTTTTTCTCCTAATATTATCAGGTTTTAGTTATGCATAGAAAGCATTGCTTGGCCTAATGTTCCCCAGTTATTCAGGACACAACTCGATGGCTCTGTACCACCATTTCCATCCTCCATTTGGTGATCCTTGACCCAATTTATGGAGGCTCTTAGGGCCCGTCACTCCATATCAATAGTAATGAACATTATAGTGATTTAACTATTTAACTTACTATACTTGACGTTGATAGGTCAAAACTTACTTTATTCATTTCACACAGCAGTTAAACGCATATATAATTAATTTAATATGTCGTAATTTTCACTCTTTATTGATAATGTTTTTTGCAGTTAAAAAAAAAAGTAATTAATTTGTAGTATGATCCTATCTGGGGACTAATGGCCCTTCCAACTATAGTTCTCAGATAGAAACATTTCTTTCAGTAATCATTGTAAGCAAGCTACATTGTAAGCAAGCTATATTGTAATTAAGCTATATTGTAAGCAAGCTATATTGTAAGTAAGCTATATTGTAAGCAAGCTATATTGTAAGTAAGCTATATTGTAAGCAAGCTATATTGTAAGTAAGCTATATTGTAAGCAAGCTATATTGTAAGTAAGCTATATTGTAAACAAGCTATATTGTAAATAAGCTATATTGTAAGCAAGCTATATTGTAAGTAAGCTATATTGTAAGTAAGCTATATTGTAAGCAAGCTATATTGTAAGTAAGCTATATTGTAAGTAAGCTATATTGTAAGCAAGCTATATTGTAAGCAAGCTATATTGTAAGCAAGTTATATTGTAAGTATGCTATATTGTAAGCAAGCTATATTGTAAGTAAGCTACATTGTAAGCAAGCTATATTGTAAGTAAGCTACATTGTAAATAAGCTACATTGTAAGCAAGCTATATTGTAAGTAAGCTACATTGAAAATAAGCTACATTGTAAGCAAGCTATATTGTAAGCAAGCTACATTGTAAGCAAGCTATATTGTAAGCAAGTTATATTGTAAGTATGCTATATTGTAAGCAAGCTATATTGTAAGTAAGCTACATTGTAAGCAAGCTATATTGTAAGTAAGCTACATTGAAAATAAGCTACATTGTAAGCAAGCTATATTGTAAGCAAGCTACATTGTAATCAAGCTACATTGTAAGCAAGCTATATTGTAAGTAAGCTACATAGTAAATAAGCTACATTGTAAGCAAGCTATATTGTAAGCAAGCTATATTGTAAGCAAGCTACATTGTAAGCAAGCTATATTGTAAGCAAGCTACATTGTAATCAAGCTACATTGTAAGCAAGCTATATTGTAAGTAAGCTACATTGTAAATAAGCTACATTGTAAGCAAGCTATATTGTAAGTAAGCTATATTGTAAGCAAGCTATATTGTAAGCAAGCTATATTGTAAGTAAGCTATATTGTAAGCAAGCTATATTGTAAGCAAGCTATATTGTAAGCAAGCTATATTGTAAGTAAGCTACATTGTAAGCAAGCTATATTGTAAGTAAGCTACATTGTAAATAAGCTACATTGTAAGCAAGCTATATTGTAAGTAAGCTACATTGAAAATAAGCTACATTGTAAGCAAGCTATATTGTAAGCAAGCTACATTGTAAGCAAGCTATATTGTAAGCAAGTTATATTGTAAGTATGCTATATTGTAAGCAAGCTATATTGTAAGTAAGCTACATTGTAAGCAAGCTATATTGTAAGTAAGCTACATTGAAAATAAGCTACATTGTAAGCAAGCTATATTGTAAGCAAGCTACATTGTAATCAAGCTAAATTGTAAGCAAGCTATATTGTAAGTAAGCTACATTGTAAATAAGCTACATTGTAAGCAAGCTATATTGTAAGCAAGCTATATTGTAAGCAAGCTACATTGTAAGCAAGCTATATTGTAAGCAAGCTACATTGTAATCAAGCTATATTGTAAGCAAGCTACATTGTAATCAAGCTATATTGTAAGTAAGCTACATTGTAAATAAGCTACATTGTAAGCAAGCTATATTGTAAGCAAGCTATATTGTAAGCAAGCTACATTGTAAGCAAGCTATATTGTAAGCAAGCTACATTGTAATCAAGCTACATTGTAAGCAAGCTATATTGTAAGTAAGCTACATTGTAAATAAGCTACATTGTAAGCAAGCTATATTGTAAGTAAGCTACATTGTAAGCAAGCTATATTGTAAGTAAGCTACATTGAAAATAAGCTACATTGTAAGCAAGCTATATTGTAAGCAAGCTACATTGTAAGCAAGCTATATTGTAAGCAAGCTATATTGTAAGTAAGCTATATTGTAAACAAGCTATATTGTAAGTAAGCTACATTGTAAGCAAGCTATATTGTAAGTAAGCTACATTGAAAATAAGCTACATTGTAAGCAAGCTATATTGTAAGCAAGCTTCATTGTAAGCAAGCTATATTGTAAGCAAGTTATATTGTAAGTATGCTATATTGTAAGCAAGCTATATTGTAAGTAAGCTACATTGTAAGCAAGCTACATTGTAAGCAAGCTACATTGTAAGCGAGCTATATTGTAAGCAAGTTATATTGTAAGTATGCTATATTGTAAGCAAGCTATATTGTAAGTAAGCTACATTGTAAGCAAGCTACATTGTAAGCAAGCTACAATGTAAGCGAGCTATATTGTAAGCGAGCTATATTCCTTATATATTGAGATTGGGCTCACCTCCAGTGACTTAAATAGGTCATTTCAATATCTTTGATTTGCGATACTCCAAACTACAAGGTTCGTATGGTATGCGAGGACAAACTCTGCACTTTTATACAAACAGAAAATGTAACTATTGATCGTTGAAACTGACAATTTATAGTTATAAAAGAAATAAAACATGGCATTAAACTACGACAGATTCTGTATATCCTCCATTGGCTTCTTTCACCGACTACAACCGGAAGAAATAAGATCTGAAATTTGATGTTCAGTCTGTGATCAAGATTTTGTGTAATAAGAATGTTTATTAATTTCCTTTTCAACAACGCCCACTAGTAATAATTCATAGGGTTAAGATTTTCTGAGTAAGAAGGCCATAAGTTTTATGTGACTTGGTAATGAGAATTCTAATTTTGGAAGACGTAGACCCTTTTTTGTTGACATGAACTGGCTTCAACTAAGAACAAACGATTTATATCTGATGACTTGTTGAAGAACATTCCTTAGTGCTCCTTCAGAGATTTGAAGATCTATCTCGAGATCTCGCGTTGACTTTTCAGGAGTTTCACAGGATCATGACAAGCACACTTCTAACAAACTCATGTATTGTGAGAGTGTCAAAGCTATTTTCTGTTTCTCATGGCCAATTCTTATTCATGATTTTCATTTCAACTCTATTCGAACTTGGCAACCGAATGAACTGGCAACTTTTAAAAATCTAGATATTTCTTAATTCTGTGTGTTCACTTTTATAGACACTATGAACCTTTAATGACATAAATGTCCCCTTCCAATGATGTATTTGGCGCATTTTTGATCTATTTTCCTTAAAAGATTCGATAAACTCTTTCATATATTAGATCACATTTGTACTCTTACATTATTTAAGCACTATTGTGAATCTTTTTTGTTTATTAAACTTTCTTTACCTAATAATTACAAGAGTATCGTAAAATATCTCGCTTTTACACGCTAAAATTATTTCAGGTAATTAATGTTTATAATGTTAATTTTCACGTTTCATTAGTTACAGTACTATATACTATGAGATCTTTCGTAATATTTCACTTAATTATCATACTTAATATGTTCTCTAATATCACTACAATATATCTGTCTTCAGATATGCGCCCTCAATTTAAGTTAGACTTTAATTTTCCTTGTGTACTTCCTACCACATGATTCGGAAATATAAAACTGAACATTATTTAAACCACTTACATTCGAATTGAATATATGCTAGGGAGACCACTTTTCTATTTAGGAAGAGATGGTTTTATAGATAAGAATTACAATTACAGTAAAACTCTTGAATTATGAAGTTATGAGTTTTGGAGATCTCGAGTTATGATGAACCAGAGTTATGAAATTCACATGAGTTATGAAGTAGTTTTCTATGTATAAATTATAGAAAATAATATACGTGAAGAATTGCGTCATATTTATCCCTCTATGACCATAGTTTTCTATGATTTAATCGTAGGAAACTGTCTAGTGCACCCAAGACATGAAGTGGCTCTGAGTTATGAAGTAACCAATACTTCATAACTCAGGAGTTTCACTATGATAACTGATTGCTCATATGAAGCTCTTTATTTGGACTGAGTAATCTAAAGCAATCAAGTGTTCCATCGAGTGATAACTCGTATATAGTAATTTTAATTGACATCTTCTGTCACTTGAATGTTGACGTACTATGTGGATTTCTAATTTGTTGCTGACTGATATAAATATTAATGATGTGTCAGCTAGAGTGATAGCTTATTACAAACATTACTTAAATTCCAAATATTATTAAAATACTTGTATAATGTTGCCTCGGAAAACATTGTTGATGTCATTTTCAGTTCTTTTTAAATGGAAAATATGCTCCTATTCATCCTTATTTCCTCAATATTCGAACATACAAACGACTAAGATTTCTCAAGTATACAGATAGATAAAATATAAATATTAACACCTCCTCAGTTTTAACCTTTTTCACATTATTTACAACTAATTATGGTTGTTTAACCATTAGATTGTTTTTTTAAATTGAATCAATTAGTTTATTTCAGTTAACTACAATACTATAAGTACAATTAGAAACAAAGCAAATCATTCATTAATTTCTAAGAGTATAATGAAAAGTTAGTTAAATATTCTTAGTGATTACCGTAGATTTATTTTAATTTTTCAAATTTCCCTGACCATTATCCATATAATAATAATTCGTTAAAATTATGACAATAATTAGATTTTATTTTTTATTTCTTTCAAAGTTTCCTTGAAAAGACAACTAAAATTCAATAAAACTTCAATCAAATATTTTTAATTAACTGCATCGTGAAAAGCTTAACCGTCCTTCTCTAATTTCTTAATGTTATAAGCAGTGTAATATGAGCCTCTTACTTACCATTAATTAAATTTCAAGCAGACAATATAGGCTGTAATGAAAAGTGACGGGTACAATCAGCCGCAGATATAAATGCCCTGTTTTCAGTAGAAAAAGAGCGGTTAAAATGTATTAGAAGCTTTTATTTTGCATGATGGTACTATCTTTGTATGATGGTACTATTTTTGTATGATGGTACTATCTTTGTATGATGGTACTATCTCTGCATGATGGTACTATCTTTGTATGATGGTACTATCTTTGTATGATGGTACTATCTTTGTATGATGGTACTATCTTTGTATGATGGTACTATCTTTGTATGATAGTACTATCTTTGTATGATGGTACTATCTTTGTATGATGGTACTATCTTTGTATGATGGTACTATCTTTGTATGATGGTACTATCTTTGTATGATGGTACTATCTTTGTATGATAGTACTATCTTTGTATGATGGTACTATCTTTGTATGATGGTACTATCTTTGTATGATGGTACTATCTTTGTATGATGGTACTATCTTTGTATGATGGTACTATCTTTGTATGATGGTAATATCTTTGTATGACGGTACTATCTTTGTATGATGGTACTATCTTTGTATGATGGTACTATCTCTGCATGATGGTACTATCTTTGTATGATGGTACTATCTTTGTATGATGGTACTATCTTTGTATGATGGTACTATCTTTGTATGATGGTACTATCTTTGTATGATGGTACTATCTTTGTATGATGGTACTATCTTTGTATGATGGTACTATCTTTGTATGATGGTACTATCTTTGTATGATGGTACTATCTTTGTATGATAGTACTATTTTTGTATGATGGTACTATCTTTGTATGATGGTACTATCTTTTTATGATAGTACTATCTTTGTATGATGGTACTATCTTTGTATGATGGTACTATCTTTGTATGATGGTACTATCTTTGTATGATGGTACTATCTTTGTATCATAGTACTATCTTTGTATGATGGTACTATCTTTGTATGATGGTACTATCTTTGTATGATGGTACTATCTTTGTATGATGGTACTATCTTTGTATGACGGTACTATCTTTGTATGATGGTACTATCTTTGTATGATGGTACTATCTTTGTATGATGGTACTATCTTTGTATGAAAGTACTATTTTTCTATGATGGTACTATCTTTGTATGATGGTACTATCTTTGTATGATGGTACTATCTTTGTATGATGGTACTATCTTTGTATGATAGTACTATCTTTGTATGATGGTACTATCTTTGTATGAAAGTACTATTTTTCTATGATGGTACTATCTTTGTATGATGGTACTATCTTTGTATGATAGTACTATCTTTGTATGATGGTACTATCTTTGTATGATGGTACTATCTTTGTATGATGGTACTATCTTTGTATGATGGTACTATCTTTGTATGATGGTACTATCTTTGTATGATAGTACTATCTTTGTATGATGGTACTATCTTTGTATGATGGTACTATCTTTGTATGACGGTACTATCTTTGTATGATGGTACTATCTTTGTATGATGGTACTATCTTTGTATGATGGTAATATCTTTGTATGATGGTACTATCTTTGTATGATGGTACTATCTTTGTATGATGGTACTATCTTTGTATGATGGTACTATCTTTGTATGATGGTACTATCTTTGTATGATGGTACTATCTTTGTATGATGGTACTATCTTTGTATGATGGTACTATCTTTGTATGATGGTACTATCTTTGTATGATAGTACTATTTTTGTATGATGGTACTATCTTTGTATGATGGTACTATCTTTTTATGATAGTACTATCTTTGTATGATGGTACTATCTTTGTATGATGGTACTATCTTTGTATGATGGTACTATCTTTGTATGATGGTACTATCTTTGTATCATAGTACTATCTTTGTATGATGGTACTATCTTTGTATGATGGTACTATCTTTGTATGATGGTACTATCTCTGCATGATGGTACTATCTTTGTATGATGGTACTATCTTTGTATGATGGTACTATCTTTCTATGATGGTACTATCTTTGTATGATGGTACTATCTTTGTATGAAAGTACTATTTTTCTATGATGGTACTATCTTTGTATGATGGTACTATCTTTGTATGATGGTACTATCTTTGTATGATGGTACTAACTTTATATGAGGGTACTATTTTGGTATGATGGTACTATCTTTGTATGATGGTACTATCTTTGTATGATGGTACTATCTTTGTATGATGGTACTATCTTTGTATGATGGTACTAACTTTATATGATGGTACTATCTTTGTATGATGGTACTATCTTTGTATGATGGTACTATCTTTGTATCATAGTACTATCTTTGTATGATGGTACTATCTTTGTATGATGGTACTATCTTTGTATGATAGTACTATCTTTGTATGATGGTACTATATTTGCATGATAGTACTATCTTTGTATGATGGTACTATCTTTGTATGATGGTACTATCTTTGTATGATGGTACTATCGAATTATTTATTTGAATGATGGTATTTTCTTTCAATTTGTGGCCAGTCAATTGATCCCTGGATATTTGATTCTCCGCTTTATAATTAATGCGTCTATTTTATTTTTATTCATTGCTCAATAGTGCTTATATCTCATTAATTTATTTGTTGCATACCGTACCAATTATATTTTTATTATCATTATTTACGAATCAAATTGACAGCTACAAATTATATTATGAATTAATACACAAATTTGCCATGAAAAAGCAGATTTCAAACAGCTAGGAATGATTCCTGTAGAAAATGAATTATTATTTCAGATAAAATATCATTTTTAGAATTCACTGTCAATAATATAAACTATTATTTATTCTAGTTTATTTCTTTATGCATATAATTTAATATTTATTTATTTATTATACTAAAGGCTTTACAAATCGCACTTATGACAAATAAAACAAGGGTTGAACATAAATAGCAATGTATATATATTGCTATTGGAAATATATGTATCTCTTCGAATTGAAAATATTTCACGAGTAACTTTGCCATTGGTTGTTAACTTTCAGTTGAGTTGTTTTCGCCATATCTTATTCATCCGGTAAATTAAAATCAATTTTATGGTGAATAATAAACGTAAATTATCTAACATAAAATGATTTTTAATCAATTCCAATAGTTACGGCGGAAAAAGCTTATCTGAAAACTAAGAACCGATTGGTTAAAGTTTTAATTCTTTTTATATATCAGGAAATATAATTGTGATGCATATTTCACACTTATTTTACTTGTCATACGTGCGATATGTAATAAGATCGAGGTATGCAAGTACATTTAATTTTACCATTGATAATTCAATTCAATAGCATTATTTATTACTTATTTTAATATGAAAGATTTAATTTCTTGTTAACTGTTTATACTCTTGTTGCTTAGTTATTTTTATTTAATCAAGTATAAGGTATATATTTCAATTATATGTTATGTCATTAATATATTCCCCGATGAAAAATGTATACTAGGTGTATAAACAGAAAAATATATGACTGGGAATCTATTGACAGGGGATCAAATGGTACGGGGATTAAATGACCAGGGATCAAATGGTACGGGGATCAAATGGTACTGGGATCAATTTACCTGGAATCAAATGGTACGGGGATCAAATGACTGGGGATCAAATAGAACGGAGATTAAATGATACGGGGATCAATTGACTGGGGGTCAAATGGTACGGGGATTAAATGACCAGGAATCAAATGGTACGGGGATCAAATGGTACTGGGATCAAATAACTGGGGATCAAATGGTACGGGGATCAAATCACCGGAGATCAAATAGCACGGGGATCAAATGACCGAGGATCAAATGGTACGGGGATCAAATGACTGGGGATCAAATGGTACGGGGATCAAATGACTGGGGATCAAATGGTACGGGGATCAATTGACTGGGGATCAAATGGTACGAGGATCAAATG
Organism: Caprella mutica; assembly: GCA_947561585.1. NCBI lineage: Eukaryota > Metazoa > Arthropoda > Malacostraca > Amphipoda > Caprellidae > Caprella > Caprella mutica. The sequence continues at coordinate 27,087 of CANNZV010001804.1, read as the reverse complement.
ACTGGGAATAAAATGACTGGGGATGAATTATAGTAATAACAGGTTTTTTTATTGATTGTAAAATGGAACTGATTTTAATTATGATTAAAAAACAAAAATGTAACAAAAATAAAAATAAATTAGCTTTAAAACACATAAATAAATTCATCTTTCATAAATAAAAAGCCTTTCATCATTAAATATCTTTATTTCGTTTGCAAAATACAAAAATATGTTAGTTTACTTTCGAAATCAAGTAAAATATAATAAAAGAGTTCATAAAAAAATATAAAACATATTTACAAATTGGCGCACTTTGCTACAGTAAATTTCAGAAGATTCCCAGTGATGATTTCTACAGATACCAAAAATCAAAAGAAAGCTGAGTTGAACACCAAATAAATTTGGACGCTAATGTTTCCGGTAAGGAATTATTTCTTTGGCTTTTGACTTTCCACCCACAACTGAGGAAGAGTTGAGCTGCAGTAGAGTCGATATTTACTGGCTATTGCACGTACAAATGAACCTTGCTGCAGGCTAAAAATAGACTTCTACTTGGCATCTGATTTGGAAGACAGATAACTTCGTTGTGAAGAAGAAGAACTGAGACAAAAAATGAACTTGGCCTGTCCCTGGCAAGAAGGATTTATTTAATCTTTGTTTATTATTCAATTAAATCTTTCTTGCCTGGGATATTCCCTCAATATCCCAGGAATAAATCCTTCTTGCGTAGGATATTCCCTTAATATCCCAGGCATAAATCCTTCTTGCCTAAGATATTCCTTCAATATCACAGGAATAAATTCTTCTTGCCAGGATTTATACCTTATAAGTATTTTATATTTCATATAAAATTGTGTGCGAGGTTGTGTGTACATTACGGTATCAAGGTTACAGTTTACCTAATATTTAATGGCTAGAAATAAATAAAGTTAGAATTGGTATCTATGGTACTAAATATAGTACAATGGTATCCAAGTTAAAATGTATATCCATTTCTTAAAGCTACCCCCTACATAATGATCAGTTTGTCAAATTTCTTTTATATAACACTATACTTTTCTACTAATAAATATCTTACATGATAAGGCCTTATAAAGTGTTAGAAGGCATTGCGGGCACCTTGCCAAGCCTACCCATTGCTAAAAATGATAACCAGTGCAACTGGATACGGGCCATCAAAATTTTGCTTGAATTTTATAGCAGTGTTTATTATCATTCTTTATTTAGAGTCTATTTAGGAAAATGTTTGTTCAAGAAAAATGTAAAAGATTTATCATTTCAAGTTATGTTTTATATCATTTTGTGCTGTACAAAAAATGTACAGTTTATCTGTCAAAATGTTATCAGCACTATACATTAAAATTGGTTATAATATATAATGAAATATTACATTTCTGAATTAGCTTTCTTCAATAAATATAACATTTAAAAATATCTATGGGAAATCAAGGAAAGTAGGAATAATTCTAAATTACGCTTTTACGCCTTTTTTCCACCCCTGATAATATCGAATAAAAAAGCATTTCAACTTCTATTCCTAAATCCTTCTTTCACAGTTTTGTATAGTTTTTAATCAAAAGTTAAATTTGGAAAAAGTTTACCCGAGTGGCAAACACTGTAGACTAGTTGTAGAGTTTCCCGCTAGAGGCGCTCTAGGCAGCTCTATTTGTCTACTCCACCTCTGAGTCACATGTCCTTTCACCCTATAATGAGCATTCAAATGAACGGACCTGAGTATTTGTTTAGGATCTGACAGAGTTAGGCTGAAACAAATAGAATGTCTATGACCTGTTTTCAATTTCTTGATATCACTATTTTGCAAGAGAACTTGATTTGCTGTATTTTCAGATTGCGATTTTGATTCATTTTTTTTATTATCTTGCAAAAAAACTTGATTTTCTGTTACAAATGTTGAATTTGAATAATTATCAATCTCATAATGATACTTACTGAAATTTTCATTTGTGTAATTACCAAATTCTTTATCAGTTTCCGGAACAAAATTCATACGTAACTCGTTGGTAAGATTTCGGACGGTAATCGAATTATTATTAGAAGCTAAATTGTAATTAAGTGTCTGAAGCTCATAAGACGAATTGTCCAGGAAGATAAAATTTGGCTTCGTTAGGTTCGAGTGAGCGTCATAATTCGTGTTAACTGAATCGCTTTCTTTGTCTGTTCTTTCTTGGCTGGAAAACAGAGACTTCAATCTACTTAGAATTCGACTGAAAAAGCTTGACTCTGTAGAGTTTGAAACTCTCTTGGTAAGTGAATTATCATTTGAATTGGTTATAGGATTCGAATTTTCAGTTTGAGAGTACCTAGATTCGTGACTGTATTCTTCTTCAACAATATTCGATTTTTCAATCAAATTTTCATCTACAAAATTCAACTCTTCCATTAATTCTTCCTCACTATTTTCCATCTTCATTTCAAGTTTTCTCTTCTTCGAACCCTCTTCATTCTCCTCCATTTCCTTATCTTCATTATTCCTTCTTTCCTCCTGATTCTCTTTTACCTCTTTTAGCCCATCTTCAGGCTCTTTTCCTCTAACTTCTTCTGGTTCTTCAGTAAAGGACAGAAGAATAGCCAGGGGCTGGTCCAGACAGATCTCGAAGGCCTCGAAGCCCATCCATGTAAGAGACTCAGCACAAGATAGTATGGAAACGCATCCTGCTTTCCAGAAGACGAGGCCAATTACCTGCATGGAAGGAAAGATACACTGAATTTATTTGGCCCATTAATATATCTCATTTATGCTAAAAATATGTCGTGGATGAGAAGAATATTTTTATTTCTGCTAGAAATTGATGTCGTGGGTAAGGAAAGTATATGTAGGAAAATGATTTTAGAAAATACTCTCATTATTTTCTTGCCTTTTTTAAAAAAACTATAGCTGAATCAATAATCTTAAAAAATTTCTCCGCTATTTTTTTAATCAATAATTAAATACAAATTTAATTAGTTTGTAGATTGTAAAAGTATTTAATAAATCAAAATAGCCGAAAATTTTGAATAAATTTTGAAACGAAAAACAGTAAATTATTTTCCGAAACTGACTGAAACCGATTACCGAAACTGACTGAAACCGATTACCGAAACTGACTGAAACCGATTACCGAAACTGAATGAAATCGATTACCGAAACTGACCGAAACCGATTACCGAAACTGACTGAAACCGATTACCGAAACTGACCGAAACCTATTAGTATAACTGTCTGAAGCGATTACCAATATTCAAACTTCTCATCAAACCTAAACAACTCCCACTAGAGCGACAGACCGACTCATCTCATTTCTAAAAACACTCCCTAATCCGCATTCATTTTCAAAACAATCCAAAATGTTTTTCTCAGAAAGCCACCCTCTCGACAGCAGCGAAAATAGCTCTGAACTAAATTCAATTTACGGTATAGAATATAAGAAGAATGGCCTCCTTTTTAAAGCACTACAACGGCAAAACAAAAACAAGATCTTGGGATGCGAATTTTTTTTTTTTAAGATTTCGCTGAAAAAAATTCTTATAGTTTTTTCTTATATGATCGAAAAGAGAAACAATCCAATAACTGGGGAAAAACCCTAACTATTCAGTATTTTTAATTTTGATGCTATGCCATATGGTATATCTATTTAAACAACAAACAATTCGTCACAAAATTTATTAAGAAGAAGAATTTTCAGTTTTTCTCAGATGGTAAAACCGGAATAAAAGCCGATTAAGAAGTCAAAAATATTATTATTTTAAATGCACTTCACTTCAATTGAATTCTCGAGTAAAAATATTAAAAGTTATTTGTGTCTGCGAGTATGTTTTTTTATATATGTATGTAAGTGCACTCGGAGATATAGATAGATTGTTTAATATTTATTAAGTGCATTTTCTTCAACTCTGTGAAAATGTATTCATAGAAAATGATTAAGAAAAAAAAATATAAATGTTAAAATAGAAATAATCTTGTATATAATTTCTAGGGTTGTGACAATATGCTTTTAAAATCATAGATCTTAAGAATAGCACAGACGAAATGAAATGGTATCGAATACTATATCTATATCGTGGACGGACATTTCGTCCACGGACAATTCGTCCACGGACATTTCGTCCAACGGACATTTCATCCACGGACATTTCGTCCACGAAATGCTTTATTTTGTATTGTAATTATAATGTGTATATATTGTTTATTATATATTATTTATATATATTCTGCAATTTTAAAGTAGAAAAAATCCTTTTTTGTTGGTAATTAGAAATGAATGGTTTTTGCCTTAATTCTTATCACAATCTTCTTCTCCTACTCCTGCTGACCGGCAACAAGAAAATAATAAAACTGAATACTTTAATTAATGATATGCAGGCATGCCTCGCTTTTATTGTGCCCCGGTCTTATAAAATCTGTAATAATAGTGAGACATGTTTCGAACTTATTATAGTACCTATTTAAACATAGAAAACGGAGACTTTCTTCATATATTCACAATAACTACAATTTTTACGGTGATTTTAACAATAAGTACCATAAACATTAATATTATTAGTCAGATTAGCTTATTAGAAGCAATATTGGTTCAGAAATTAGTTTTTATGATCACATTTTTTTCAACAGAGACTACGTAAAATACATACTTGTACATACTACTAAGCAACTGATTGATATTTAAATTTTATATAAAAGAATTACTAGATATTGGTACATTTTAGTGTAACGTTTAATTATATAAACGTCAAAACATCTGTGTTATCGGATTGTTCAATATTTTCAGACTAATAATAAAACAATATAAAATAATTAGTATTTACCTCTATTGTAATTATTTTATTCTCTTTCTTACGTTTCAAGATTTAGTCTTATTAGTACGCTTTTACTTCATATTTTGGATGCTCATAGCTCATTAATTAATGCAAAATATTATAGTAGGTAAATAACTTAATGATACAGTCAACCCATTTAGCATATCTTATTTTATAACTGTAATCGATAAATAAACATTATTTATGTATTCATATGAAATGGTTCGGCTTAAATCATAATAATAATATTATACATTTACACCTGCCTATTAATGAAATAGTGAAAAATAATATGAAATATATCCCATATACGATTTAAAATACAAAATAAAGATATTCGTGGATGAAATGTCCATGGACGAAATGTCCTAGACCCTATCTATATACCGCTGGTGTAGAACGATTCAATACTGTTTAATTCTCTCCGTATACCTATTATATTTTCAGGATCTATGATTTTAAGTCAAATATCATTGAAACCAAATATCATTGAAACCAAATATCATTGAAACAAATATCAAATTAACCTAAGATCATTGAAACCAAATATCAAATTAACCTAAGATCATTGAAACCAAATATCATTGAAACCAAATATCAAATTAACATAATATCATTGAAACCAAATATCATTGAAACCAAATATCAAATTAACCTAATATCATTGAAACCAAATATCATTGAAACCAAATATCATTGAAACCAAATATCATTGAAACCTAAGATCATTTAAACAAAATTTCTAGATTTATATTAGGTCTAGAAAATTAGTTCCCCATGAAAAATGAAAAGAGTTTACCTACCAAGTCATAAATCATCTCTTAACTTGTCCAATCTTTCGGCCGGGGTAAATTTTGGTTATTTTCTTCCTCTGAACAAGCGCTGAGATTTTACTTTATGCCGAATAATATTAACAATTATGTTTCTTTAGGCAGTATTGCCTCATTCAAATATCGTCAATGTTGTAGTAATATTCTTACAATATTATAAGAATATTGCCAATGTTATAACACTATTGGCAATGTTCTACTATTAAATATTTGGGGTAAATGTTAACAATGTTGTAACAATATTCAGTTAATGTTTTTCCATTATTGGGAAAATTCTACAACAATATTGGCAATGTTGTAACAATATTGTGGCAATGTCGTAACAATAATGTTGCAATGCTGTAACAATATTTGCAATTTTGTATCATTTTCTGCCCATTATTTCCCACTAAATATCATTCCCTGGGATGACTTTACACCGTTCATTTGGTTTATTTTAGAGGCGGCAGAGAAAGAGGCAAGTGGTAGGTAGCGTCTCTCGCATTCCAGTCTCTACCTCCACATTCCAGGAACACTCGAGAATTGAGAGCCCGAGGCAGGCACAACTTCAGAGTAATTCAATTCCAAAGAATGCGCATCACACTCACCTTATACCTTTGCAGAGTTTAGGAGGTGGAGGTGCTAAATGAGGTGTAGGATTTTTTTAACGGTAAATGAGGAGAAGGAATTATTTAACAGTAAATGAGGTGTAGGAGAATTTTAAGGTAAATAAGGTGTAAGAATTATTTAACGGTAAATGAGGTGTAGGAAAATTTTAAGGTAAATAAGATGTAAGAATTTTTTTACGGTAAATGCAGCGAAGGAAAATTTAAGGTGAATGAGGTGTATGCACAATGATAATGATGAGAGTTTATTGAAGAAAGAAAATAAAAAGATACAAAGTACACATGCCTCATTATCTACAGTAGCGAGCGTAAGTTAAGGGACAGTGAATTGTAAAGGAAGTTTATTGCAAAGGAACTAGACAACGAAAATACGTGAAACTTAACAACGATATAAAGTTACACATACTGTGGGTATTTAGTAGAAATGTTAACAAAATCAAACAAATATTTACAAAAATATTTAACTATTGCCATCAGAGGACAAAAGGGACACCGAGCAAAAGTTAAGGGACAGTTATTAATAAACGGGTATAAACTGAATAATTTTAGTTTAAGAGACTGTTTCAATGTATCAAAAAGGCAATCAAGTTATTGGAACAAAACTGTCACCACTAATACACCTGCTACTCGGAAACAAGTATCTCTCTGTGAAAAACACCTTTTTTACCATCACAAATGTGGGAAGTCACTTTCTGAAATTGCAAGCATTATAGAAATATGTAAGAGTGTTGTGCATAGCATTGTTAACACTTTTAAAGGGTGTGCTTGAATGATGCAAAATGAGAATCAAGAATACCACCAAAAACTACCCTCAGAGAAGATCGTGTCATGGTGAGACTGTTCATAAACGACCGTTTCAAGACTGCTGCAGGTATATCTCGCCAAATGAGTGAAACGCTTGGTCTCAATGTCTCCAGATTCACAGTTTCTAGGAGTTTGAACAGGGTAGGATTAACAGTTTGGATGCTGCATCGAAGCCTCTGATATCAAAAAAGATCCAAAATGCAAGGCTTCAGTTTACCGAGGAGCGTGTCGTTTGGTCGACGGAGCAGTGGTCCATGGTTCATTTCGGCGACGAGTCTAAGTTTAATGTGATTGGAAGTGACGACAAAAGGTACGTTCGTGGTAATGTGGGTGAACAACTGTCCCTGAAGTTCGTTAAGAATCTGTGAAACATAAAGGCGACAGCATGATGGTCTGGGGCATCATTTCTGTAGCGGAAACAGGCCCAATTGTTCGTGTGCATAGAGTTTACGCAACTTCTCATCCAACATTGCATTCCATATTTGCAATCATTGATACTCAACCAGGGATTTTGATGCAAGCCAATTCTCCTTGTCATATGGCTAAAACTGTGAAGGCATGCATAGAAAGTGAATGAGTTTCTCCTATCATCTACACTTCTACAGTGTCTACAGGCCTCATCATCTACAGTGTCTACAGGCCTCATCATCTACAGTGTCTACAGGCCTCATCATCTACAGTGTCTACAGGCATCATCATCTGCAGTATCTACAGGCCTCATCATCTACAGTGTCTACAGGCCTCATCATCTACAGTGTCTACAGGCCTCATCATCTACAGTGTCTACAGGCCTCATCATCTACAGTGTCTACAGGCCTCATCATCTACAGAGTCTACAGGCCTCATCATCTACAGAGTCTACAGACCTCATCATCTACAGAGTCTACAGGCCTCATCATCTACAGTGTCTACAGGCCTCATCATCTACAGGCCTTATTATTTACAATTCTGTATCACCTGTAAGTGCATCGCATGCCGATTGTAAATAAAAAAGGAAAGTGATTCCCTTAGCAAGCACAATAAAAGTTTAAGCTCCTCTATTTTCATTAGCTAATGGAACGTTAAAACATTGTTCCAGTGCTGCAAAATAATCAGTTGTATAGACGGTAATCCCATAGCTGGTAACTGCAGAAAAATGTGATGCCAGATACTGCTAGATTTTTTAAGAAATAAGTTTATTTCAGGTATCAAATTTGTATAAATCATTGGAAGATTATATTTATAAATTCTATTTACAGATACTCTATTTACGTCTAAACTCTAAAGAATCATAAAATAATTCACGGGATAAAGAGGACTGTGAAAGTTCATCTCAACTATTTGGTTAATATGGGTGAGGTTGTGAATGCAGTGCATTGAGATGCATTATGAAAATAAACATACGCAGATAAGAGATTCATGCACAGTCAAAGAAAGATGTATCCGTAATGATTTATATATATCAATTATATCAATGTTCTTTAATTTGATAGAAAAAAAGATGCCATCATTTTGATAGTTTGTGTACGCACTGATATCAAATTAAAACATAAAAGTAAAAAGAAGGATTTTTTTCCTTATGAGTTTGATAGAATTAATTTTGATGTTGGTGGTAAAACATCTTGTCTTGTACTGATCTGCTACAAGAGTTGCAACTTTGAAACATTTTTACTAAACTAAAAATGATATATATATTGATATTTCCTAATACTTTCAACTCATAGACGGATAAATCTATGTGTCAACGTGGAATAAATGCTTTAACTCAAGAGTTTAAGCCCTTATGCATGAATGTGTAAAACATACTTTACGGGCAATGACAGAATAATTATTTAAGTGCTACAAAAAATATTACAGACTCTACAATTTGATAACAGGAAATTTCTCGCCGGAAAGTTCACCATACTTAATTCACCGCATGGAAAGTTCACCACAACTCAATTCACCGTAACTCAATTCACCACAACTCAATTCACCACAACTCAATTCACCGTAATTCAATTCACCGTAACTCAATTCACCGTAACTCAATTCACCGTAACTCAATTCACCGTAACTCAATTCACCGTAACTCAATTCCCCGTAACTCAATTCCCCGTAACTCAATTCACCGTAACTCAATTCACCATAACTCAATTCACCACAAATAAACTTCATACAATAGAAAAAATGGTCTAGCAATAACTAGCAAGAAGGTGTTACTCATAATTCCCCCTGTAGACATGAGTTGCAGTAGTGTGACTCACTCTGAAGCTAATCTAGAGATTATCATTCAGCTTACAACTCACGCGATGTCAACTCTAGTTAGAGCTTACGCCTTCTCATTATTACAATGCGCTGTGATGTATGAGAACATAGGTATTGTCGGTAGTAATTTATTCATATAGGGTAGGTTCCGAGTTATTGAACGGTTCCACCTTTACGAGCATAATGTTTATTATTATATAACTTTTATTACTTTAAAAAAATAAGGAAAGTTATGTTTTGGTCGAAATTATAATTTTTTTATTCGCATAACTCAAAAAGTATTCTACCAAATTGCCGGAAATTTGGTGGGACGATTAGTGGTCATTATTTACGAACCATTTTATTATATTTCGAGAGTGATCCAATCGAAGGTCAATGTCACGAAAAGTTCAAAATAAACAAAAAATATAGCAACAGCGAAGGTATGCGCTCTACGAGGGCTATTTAAAAAAAATAGTTAAATATAAATTGGGATATAAAATTTTCTTCTATGATCGAAAATGTGGAACTGTTCGATATATCGAAACTTACCCTAGTATAGTATCTAAAATCAGTTCTATGGAATTTCAAGATTGAAGTTCATAATATTTTACCAACATGAATTCATATACCTAATATGCGCTAATTTTGATAATTTGCAGTCTTTATTCATAGTAATCGACAATTATGGGAGATGTGCGCTCGGATAATTTTCGACTCGGAAGCGATATTATTTTTATACGAAGCTATCAATCGAAATCTGAAACTTAGTGAATACCCAAACGAGAAATGAAAAAACAATGAAAAACTTTAAATACAAAAAAAAACCTAATTACAGTTAACTAATTAATCAATGATAGAATTTTCTGCAACATGTTGCAAATTAAGAGATTATCTGCTTGGGCGAATACCATGAAAATCCAATTATACGAAAATAGACGCGACTGAAATCCGCGTGTCCTAAAAATTGTACCGAGTAGAGCATCATTCAATTAATTTATTCGTGAAAAAGGTAGTGCTACTTTTTTGCGATGTAGATATTTCTGTTGAAAAAATGGCTTCCGGGAAATCCATTTCGAAAGATATTATTAATAGAATAATATTGTATTTCTTTAATTTATTTTCTCATTGCGATAATTGATCAATTGTTTGTATCAATGAACTAACGATATATGGCATTTTTTTAATAAAGTCAAACGCACTAAAAGAAACATATTAATTTTTGCTGAGTCATCGTAGAGGGAGATATGACTTTACTAAATCTTCCATATGACCTCACTCAAAAAATGAATCCGACGATAATGTTTGAATTGATATTTTATGAATCAATTAATTTTTATCGAGGAAACATTCTCCCAATATTGTCACAATATTGAGGCAATGTTGTGGCAATATTTAAACCAATATTTGCAATACTGAAAAAGTTATTGACAATGCCCTATATTATAACAATATTGGTTCAATGTTGCCCCGAATAACATTACAATCCATGACTAACTAATGTAATTGCACCACAGAGATGATGAGAATAAGAATGGTAGGTTGTGATGATGGAGATGGATCTTCTTTATCGTTCATTAGAGAGGCACGTGAGAGGCACAAATGAAAGCTACCATCACTGCCTAAATGAGGCAATGACGCATTGTAGAAATATAAAAGGGAATGCTTATTAATGGAGATATGAGCATTGTATATTGAATTTAGATGTAAAATTCTTATGTATAATTTAGGTAAAAAGTAAATTTACATTTTTTAAATCAAAGATTGCAATATGAATTGAATTTATATGTAAATTTCTAATGTACAATCTAGGTATAAAAAAAAGTATTTTATTTTTCAAAAATTTTAAAGCAAAAAATGTTGGACAATCAAAAAATACTTACTGCTTTTAAAAGAAAATAATTTTTCTTACTAAAATACAAATAAATTTAGGAATACCATATAATTGTAATTAATATTAAAAAAAGATGAATGATTTCTAAAATATAATTTTATACCTCGAAAATAAATAATAAATGTATCCATATATTACGTACCATATCAGAGAAATGACACACCAAATGATAGTCAGAAGTGGCCAAGACTTTGAGCTGCTTGCCATACTCTGCAGTCTGGCTGGTGGTTTTATTTGGCAAGTAAAAGTGGGCGTAAGAGGAGGGTGAGACGGATTGACTCAACCAAAGACTGGGGGAGAAAATAGATGAATGGAAATTTTTTTAAATTATTTAATGAGAAAAAATAGAATTAAAAAATATTCTGCTGAAGCCCTTATATAAGATTGGAAATAGTTTATTGAGGGTTTAACGTCTGCTTCGTAACGAAAGACCATGTCACTGAAATCTAAAGGAAATTAAATACAAGGGACTGGAAGAAGCAGTCAGAAAGGAATATGGAGGGGGAAAGGAATGTTTGAAATATTGTTTAAGGGATCGTTTTAGTACCCAAACACTCACAGTAGTCTGATAGTGGGAGTTGAAATAGGTCATGAATTAATCTGATTTTCAATAATTCCTGATTGAACACCCACTATCCGACAACGAGAGACTATAACTAAGCGTTCGATTACAGTGATGTGATCCGAGGTAATAGATTAAATTTCAATTAATATCATTATTAATTGATCTAATCTATTAACTATATTGCTACAGTAAAACTCATGAATTATGAAGCACTCGAGTAAAGAAGGACCTGAGTTATGAAATACACTCGAGTTATGAAGTATTTTCTATGTTTAAATTATAGAAAACGATATGCGTCATGAATTCCGACCTAGTTACCCCTCAAAGAGCGTAGTTTTCTCTAAGAATTTAATTATAGAAAACTATCAGTGTCCCTGAGTTATGAAGTGGCTCTGAGTTATGAAAGAACCAATACTTCATAACTCAGGAGTTTCACTGTATACCCACGTGAACACAGGGATAGTAATTCTCTCTCCGTCCAACTGTCTCTTTTCTGAAGATATGTAAACAGTAGAGCCATGCTGGGACAGAAACTTGTAGCCGGTGTTATCATGATGGACCCAAACAACTCTGCGATAAGTTTGCGAACCATTTCCATGGACCACTGTGCTGCCATCTATGTACCCGATTGTCACAGCACCTTTCAGAATTATCTGTTAGGAACCAAGCTGTTAGATATACATATTAGATAAATAGATAAAAAAAGAAAATTGCGCTATATCTTATTATGATTATTAAAACGTATGTATATAGTCTTTTTCCGCGGTGTTTTTTACACTGAAAAAAAATTTCTTATGTGTTCACACTTGCGTTTTTTATCGCTGAAGAAAAATTCAAATAAATTTTTCCTTTAACAATAAAAAAACGTAAGTGTGAACAAATTTTTAAGAAGAGCTTTTTTTTCCCTCGGTGTTAATTAAAAACGTAAGTGTGAAGATGTCTTCAAAACCCTCTCACTACCTGATTTAAAGTGGTTGTAGTCTGGACATCACAAACTATGCCAGTCCCTAAAGCCACTATGACGTCAGAGAAGAAGAAAAAGGACTTAAGGGCCTGCACCCGCAAGGCAACAGGTCTGTTAAGGGAGAGAACGGCAACCCCCACCAACCCGTTAGAAACACCACCCACAAACGTAGCGTTGTTGTAGAAGAAATGGGAGTATTTTGAGTAGAAAGGTACCTGTTAGAAATGAGAATTATTAGTAGAGTTATAGCGGACGGTTTCAAATTTTTTTTCGTATAAGAAAAAATATATAATAATTATTTTTTGTTCTATTTAGTATCAGTTATACCTGCATGTATCATGGATACTAATTAGAATAAAAACTAAATATTAATTATTGTGTATTTCCTTTTTATGATCGAGAGTGTGGACCGTCCGATAACTCGGGAATCACCCTATGTTATTGGAAACCATTTCTATAAAAAAAAATTAGTAGGGTTGATTATAATTGAAAAAAAAAAGATATTTGTGGTAGTCAGGTCACGACAGAAAGTTTTATAAGTAATAAATAAAGTTTTGTAAGAAAAAGAGAATATTTTTAAGCTATACAATTATTTATAAAAAAAAACATTAAAAAATTAATTCACCGAAATAGATAAAAGTTAACCTTTGGCACTGGAATAGAGGCGGGGCATGTCACACCTGGAATTTTGGACCAATCATAAGCTTGAAACAATTCTCTGTCTTCAGAACCAAATTCTTGCGCAGTTGAAATTATACTCAGCCAACCGTCTCCCTATTAGAACAAAATATATATCATCACTAGGGTTGTGACAATATGCGTTTAAAATCATAGATCCTGGATATATTATAGACGGATTGAATTAAAGACATTTTAATCGTTCTAAATCAGCGGTATATAGTATTCGATTCCATTTCATTTCGTCTATGATATTCTTAAGATCTATGATATTAAACGCATATTGTCACAACCCTAATTATCACCAAAAGCTTATCATCATTATAATCCTATATAGTGAAATCCTGTATAGTGAATGTAAAGTCCTGAGTAAGGAAGTAGCCTCTATAGTGAACAAATTTTCTTTATTCTGCCATAAAGTGGCCATCAGTTTTCTTCAACTGATGGCCATTCACAGCAGACTAGGGAGAATTTGTTCACTATACGAAGCTGCATTCACTATAGAGGATTTCACTATAGAGGAGTACTACTGTATAATCAAGAACTGTCAGAAAATGAACAGTTATTTAAGTACAGTTTACAGCTTTTTAAGTACATTATGTGGACACAGGAATTGAAAATGAAGTGATTCATTTTATTGTTTCTTTGGAACAGCTCTGTAAAGGGCCGAACACACGCAGGGTTTTTTTAAGTCTTTCCACCAGACTTTTTGCTGAGCTCCTCCTACTTTTTCCACAAGAATATAAGAAAAAACGATATAATTCGTATTAATTTTATTTGGTATCCATGATACTTTCTGGTATCATGGATACCAACTAAAATAAATAATAATTATGTCGTTTTTTCTTATATTCTCGTAGAAAAAGTAGGAGGAGCTCAGCAAAAAGTCTGGTGGAAAGACTTAAAAAAAACCCTACGTGTGTACGGCCCTTCAGTTACTCAATATTGTCGAAGCAATTAAATAGAACACCATGACCTGATCATCTACAATTCTGCATCAATAATCTCTACCAAACCTGGTAATACCCCATAGAGTTCGCATTGGGGTAAGTCTCAGGTCTGCTTGTTCTAACGGATGAAAGTCTGACGCTGGCGAAAAAATCTCGTCGGTGATGAACCATCATATCGGAACTGAAAATGAACAATAGTACTGGAGTAATGCTTGAAAAACATGAACTAAAGTTTAATATTTTTTATCCAAAAAGGAACTGATGTTCTGAATCGATTGATTGAGCAGATTGATAATATTGGTATTTCTGAAAGCGATTAAGAAGTTACAAAGATAATTATTTCGAGAAGCCTAAAGATTATTAGAAAATATATACGATACATATGTACAAAAATAGAATTGTTTCAGCCTGGTTTGCTTATACCTATATTTTTTAGAAATTCTCATATGTAAGGAAATTAAATCAAATTATATGATGTCGATTTTATGTCCAGTCTCTAAAGTAGATATCTTAAAATGAGAAGCTACCCAGGCAAGAAGGATTTATTCATTAAATATCCCAGGAATAAATCCTTCTTGCTTAATTTACTCCATTAATTTCCCAGGAATAAATCATTCTTGCCTGGTTTATTCCCTTATTATCCTAGAAATAAATCCTTCTTGCCTGGTTTATTCCCTTATTATCCCAGGAATAAATCCTTCTTGCTTTATTTACTCCATTAATTTCCCAGTAATAAATCCTTCTTGTCTGGTTTATTCCCTTATTATCCTAGAAATAAATCCTTCTTGCCTGGTTTATTCCCTTATTATCCCAGGAATAAATCCTTCTTGCTTTATTTACTCCATTAATTTCCCAAAAATAAATCCTTCTTGCCTGGTTTATTCCCTTATTATCCCAGGAATAAATCCTTCTTGCTTTATTTACTCCATTAATTTCCCAAAAATAAATCCTTCTTGCCCGGTATGGTACACGGAAAACTGCCAGGCGGAAAACTGCCAGTCACTTATTGGCAATTTAATCAGTTTAGTCAATAATGACATTTAATTTATAAAAAAGCCGTTCGCCTTTCGTTAAGGAGTTAAAGGGATATTCATTTTTACAAAATAAAAATAATAGTTAAATGTAAACAAATTGATTAGAAAAATATATAAAATACATAATAAATAAATATTACATAAATCATCAATTACAATATAGAAATTGAAAATATATCCTTTCTTAGAAAATAATAAGAGAAGAAACAATTAAATTATTGTATTAGAGACAGAGTAAATTCCATTGTTTAATGTCTAATTATTTCGTTTTGCATTTATATTTTGAGAATTGAACAAGTCTTCAACCCTGCAAACAATTCCATATTGCATACACATGCTTACCATGTGGTTTAATGGTTTTAATGTGGCAATGGAGTATAAATATGTGTTATCCACATTGAACCAATCTAACCTTAATAAAAACACATAATTAACATGTGGTTATGCCATTTTAAAACTATATCATAAAAAAACATATCAAATAGAGATTGTATTCACCACATCATATCCACATGTAAATTACCATACTTATAACAGGTGTTTACCAAGTGTTAATTACAACATTCATAGCAACATGTTAAATACCATACTTATAACGTATGGTAACCACATATAATTTACCATATTACCACGTGAAACAACATGTAATAATATGGTATCCATTTCCAAAAATATGCATGTTATACACACGATTTAAATGTGTAAGTGCCACATGGTATACACATGGAATTGTTTGTAGGGAAGCGTAATATTCACTTGTACTCACAATAAAAAAAAACCTTGATCGATGTTCGTCAATTATTTAGAATTTGCAACCCATCATCTATGATTATTAAACTGATATTACCTACTTAATTCTCTGACAATTTCACTCGATCGAATTGGATTGCATATTGATTAATAATACTTTTTACATATAAATGAAAATTGTTAAAATGAATGTGTTGTGTTAATGACATATGGAGAATAAAAATGTAAGTGTAATAACTATTTAACATACATATAAGTTGATTTAACATTCACTGAATTCATTGTATAATTTAAAATTACAGTATTGTGATAATATCTAATTATCTAGTTTTCACAAATCAGTACGTTCAAACGTTTGCTTCGGAACCAAAGGCTATATTGCTGACGTCAATAGGAAAGAGACTAAAAACGTAACTGAACATGTTATTAAAATTTACGTGACTTTGAAAATAAGTCAAAAATAGAAATTATAAAATCTTTATGTGTACTGAAGTTTGGTTTACTCAGGTGTTTAATGAAGTAGCTTTGTTGAAATATTATTTTTCTTTGAATATTATTTAAGTATTTCAATATCTATTTAGTTTTTACTGTAAAAATGAATGTCCTCTTAAAGAAGGGCTAACGCCATTTTTTTATAAATTAAAATGTGTTTATAACTAAAGAATATTTCAAATGGTCAATAAATATACATGTATTGCCAATAAGTGACTGGCAGTTTTCCGCCTGGCAGTTTTCCGTCTGTCAGTTTTCCGGACAACCCCGGTATATAATATATTCATTTAATATCCCAGGAATAAATCCTTTTGCCTGGGAGTTCATACATTCAATTAATACCTAAAAATTCGTTCAAATTTTCTATAAGAAACTCCATCAATTTGTAATCAATTAGAATTTGTAGCTGGTTTATATGAGCAGTCTATTGTAAAACTAATACAGTAGAAGTTCTAAACATATAGTGACAGTAGAGTCCTGAGTAAGAGAACTACCATGTATAGTGAACAAATTTTCTTTAGTCTGTCATGAATAGCCATTCGTTTTCTATAACTAATGGCCATTCATGACAAACTAAAGAAAATTTTACATTAAAGAGGGTAGTTCTCTGACTCAGGACTCTACATTCACTATAGAAGAGTCCACCACTGTAATTAAAATATATTATACATATATATATGTTTATATTACAACCCTTGTTTTTCTTTTCATTATTAAAATATTATACATACCTGTAAAAGTGTTTATTAACTTTCAGTGCTTTAGTCTGGTCAGGTATGGCGTTTTGATATCTGTGGATGACATCTCCCAGCTCTGCTGTTCGATGTCCTAAAGCCATCATGAAATTCACTGACCGAAAAATAGCGTCCAAACCACCAACTTTAGTCACCAGACGGCCTGAAAAATTACCAGGGTAAATGGTCGAATCAAATATCAAGTAAATATTGGAATTTAATAAATAAATATTTTAGTTTGATAAATAAAAAATATTATTTTGATAGATAAAATTTTGAATTTAATGAGGAAAATTGGGAGTTTTTATAAATAATACTATTGAAAATCCACTATTTTTAATGAGAAAAGTACACTAGAATGATAAATAAAATTATAAGATTTATGAGTAGTTTGAATAATCAATAAGTGAAATTAATTAATCAATTAATTGATTAATCAATCAACTAATTAATGTAGCATAAAGATTACCAAAAGTACCTGAATCTACGAATCTCCCTGTAGAAGATGGCTCCACCACATTGCCTCGATGCAGCAAATGCTGACACTCAAAAAAAGTGTCTATGAGAGGTTTTTCTAGAGCCAGGGCAGTGGAAGTGTTGAACAGAAGCCAAGAAACCAGACTAACTTGCTGAAAAGTACATACCATTGAAACATCTTCAATGAACATAAAATAAATTCTACATAAGTAGAATTTATTGGGGCAAACGATTTTCTTTACATAGGGTAAAGAAACAGTTACCAAATGAGAATTATATAACGGAATATAATTTCAATAGGTAAAAAAAACGAATTTAAATATATTGTATGTGTTCTCTAAAGAATGAATGTATTTTTATATTTTGAGGTGTTTATATATATTGAGTAATTGAAATTGTATCCAGTATTTAAATATAAATTGTAATTAAATGAATTAATTCTATTTAATTCAAGAAAAATCCCATAAATTTTCAATGTTACATCAATTAAATTAGATCAATTTCAATATAATATTAATTTTCAATGTATTACTATCTATTTCAAATATATTTAAAAAAATTAAACAAAAGACAAATATTCCAAAATACATAAATTTTAATGATTGAAAAAGAAAATAGATTAAAGGATAAGTAGTAGGTACATACTTTACCCTATTTAACTAAGGGAATTTTCCATATTTGATCTTAAATTTGAATGGAAAAAAAAATTTAATGACACTTTTTTGGTCTTTTTAAAAAAAATTCAGTGGATTTTTTTTTTGTCTTTTTAAAAAAAAAATTAATGGATTTATTTTGTTTCTCTTTTTAATCAAAAAAAGTATATATTAATAATATAAATTGTGTTCATTTTTAGAATACAAACCTTTTACCTTGAAAAATTCTTTTCCGTAATTATTGGCGTAGATTTGGGAGAGTAAAATTCTTTTTTTATTTTCAGTTCTCAGTCGCAAGTTATGTTGGTGGAGGCAACCGTCAGACCTGGGGAAGAGGAAAATGAAGAGGATGAGGAAAATGAAGGGCAAGAGGGAAAGGAAGGGGAAGAGGAAAATGAAGAGGAAGAGGAAAATGAAGGGGAAGAGGGAAAGGAAGGGGAAGAGGAAAATGAAGAGGAAGAGGAAAATGAAGGGGAAGAGGGAAATGAAAGGGAAGAGGAAGAGGGAAATGAAGAGGAAGAGGAAAATGAAGAGGAAGAGTAGGTGAAATATATTAAGTACATATATTTGTTATACTAAATTTTAATAAAATTATTAGAGGTGTATAATTGAAATTGTAATTTTTATTAGTATACCTATATCTTTTATTTATTTCTTATTTGCTTAATTCAGTCACTCCAGATACCAAATCCAATTTTTTTGTTACTTAATAGATTCAACAGATCAATCTATATAAGCAAAAGAGAAATCAATTCTTGAAATTTAAAAAAAAAAATAGAAAAAAAATTCAATCAAAATTTAAAAAAAATTAAAAAAAAAATTAATTGAAAATTAAAAAAAAATCATGAATATTGTTTATAAGATTTAAAGGGTTTAATTAATTATTTTCTAACTCCTCACCTCACCCCATTCCCCAACCACCCATCCCTGCCCACCACCTCCCTCTCCAGTCTCCCCCTGGCTTCACCAACGAAGATGCTAAGGTCCCCCACTTGTACTGCCTCCACCAGACCCAATAGCATCCGTGGGCCCAGGTTACCCCCTAAGGGAAAGAAAAGGGTACACTGTGAGAAACGTGTGATGGGACTGGACAGTAGCCCCTGTAACAATGTTTCTTGGGGTAAAATTGTTACAACATTGGCCACAATATTGTTACACATTGCCCCAATATTGTTACAACATTGGCCCCAATATTTATACAACAATGTCCCAATATTGTTATACCATTGCTCAAACATTGTTATAACATTGTTCCTATATTATTGCAGCATAATTTCTTTGGACAATATTGCTACAACTTTTCTCCAATATTATTACAACATTGTCCCAATATTGTTACAACATTTCTCCAATATTTATACAACATTGTCCCAATATTGTTGCCCCGATATAACTTGTTGCCTGGAAAGTACAACTTTTTAATATCTTTGCAGTACTTCCTTCAAAATGGGTACTAAAAAAGGTATATTAAAGTTTCTGAGGGTAGAGACTGTTTCCTGAACTGTTTAAACGCTCATTGTCCGAATACTGTGAGTGTCCGAGTGTTGAGATGTTACACTAACATCAACATTTATTTGAAATAAAAATCTAAGTGGCTTTAGTTTTTTATCTTAAATAGTTTTGTCTATAATTATAAAGAAACTTACCACAGTTTAAACGAGTAAAAGCACTAAATGAAAACAAAAAATTGTAACATTGTTTTTATATTAAAAGTTGATTTAAAAATTAGTAATTCTTCAACATGATGTAATTGAAGATAAACATTTTGAGTTTTATCTATCAGATAATTAAAGAATTCGTATCATCTTACCAGCCATTCTTCCATCCTCAGATTCTGTGTTCCAAACCGGACCAGATTTTCCATTCTGCCAGAATCTATAAAAAAAATAATGAATAGCTATATTGTAAAAAAATACTTTAAAAAATACTTTAAAAAATGTCTTTCATAAAAATTGTAGACTTTGAAGTATAAATTAATAGAAAAATTTCAGTGATATATTATAATATAAATATGTATTATATTATATAAGAAAATAGCCAAATTTTGAAGTAAATATACTATAAAATTTGTTTAGTTTACATTTCGTCTAAATGAAAGAATCAGAATCTTGGAAGGGATTAGAATAACACTCACTTTTTGTAAAAGTCTACGGTGATTTTCACAGACAAATAATGTCGTGCTAGGAAGACAGCTTGCCACAATGTGGACGGGGTACCTATAGTGTGAATCCACCAGTTCGGGGCTTGAATAAAAACAAAAAGGTAAAATTGCAATTGATGTGTGAATGTGGTTACCGATCATCAAAAGATTTAATTTGCAAAATAGTTATATTTGCATTATAATAAAATGAAACACAGTAGGTAGTGTATAATTATATAATAATTATATATAATTTAATTTGAAGATTAAAGATATTTTTTATGTGCAAAATTTAGATTGTATTTTCAAATAACAACAAGAATAACACAAAATGAATTGAAAATAATAATTTTCTATATTATTAATAATAATTCTATAATTTAAGTTACAGAACAAATTTTAAGCATAATAATTTTTTCAAAATTCGAAAACTTTCTTCCAAGTAAAAACAAGAATAACACAAAATGCATTTAAAATAATAAAAGTAAATCCATTCATACCATTAGGAAAAGATGCTTCGTAAGTCAGGAATTTAAAAGACGCCATCACATTTCTTGGGAGTCCAAATTCCCCCCTTCCCCCACCCCTCTCCCCCCTTAGGATGAAGTCCATGTTCTCTTCCACCCCCCGGTAGACACTCCTATAGAGGCTGTCATGTACCAAGGCGCAGAGACGCCCACCATGTTGCCTCAGAGCGTTAATGTCCTTAGTGTACTGGAAAGAACCGTTCAAAGAAATCTGTTTCACATTTAACGTTTTTCCAACAAAATTTCAGCATGAAAACCGCCCAATCTAAGTGTTCCTACAAAACACATACGTTTATTCAGTCGTAGCGTTTTTCCATGAGCTTTTTCTTTTCTGCGGCATGAGAAAAACGCCCGAGTGAAAGGGGCTTTAGAAGTTTAATAAAATCATATTTTGACGAATAACAGTATATGCCTATGAACTCTTTCACACGGACATTTTTTTCATGCCGCAGCGAAGAAAACGGTGCATGAAAAAAAAACGCTACGACTGAATGAACGTATGTGTTTTGTATGACTGATTATATTGGTCGTTTTTCATGCTGCTGTTTTTTTTCCTTTTTTTGCTGTCTGTAGCATGGAAAATTATAAATTTTGTTTCCTCCATACCCACTCGCAGGCTCTAAGAATCTTTTTAACTTTTAGTAAATATTATTATATTTTCCTCTAAAGCATATACATCATGCTACGATGTTCTGAAGATAGTGTAACAATTTTTGATATACATTAGCCTTCAATTATTACCGTTATAATAATTCTGTTTTTTTTCTATATTTCACGGTGATGAATCACCCAATTTATCCTCTATTCTTAGCTTTAAATTAATATTATTAATAACGAGCTACAAATAAGCACAGCAGATTCGCAGATCTTAAGTAGGATTACTTGCACTTTATTCACCTTCAAGCATGTTTTCATACTCAGTTAAAGTTACTAAATACTATAAAATGTTCCGTACTAATTACTTGGTTAAAGCTGATTTCACACAGGCGCTTTTTCCATGCTGCGGCAAAAAAAAGGTACTCGAAAAAACGTTACGAATGAATGAATTAACGTTTGTGTATTGTATGTCCTCATAGATTGGGCATTTTTGACGCTGCTATTTTATTGCTCGGCATGAAAAAAAAACCCTGTGAAATAGGTGCAGAATTACATGTAATAAACTAATTCTTTTCCTATTTAAACTAACTCTATCTTTCACAATAAGATTAGCCAGCGAATAAAAGCTCTTTTTAGACTCACCTCGATATCCAAAAACTTGCCATCAGTTCCAAGCAGTCTGTGGAACTTTTGAACTTTTCTGTGACGGCAAAAAGAGAGAGCAAGACGTTCTAACTTCAGCAGGAGTGAACCCCTACCCCCTCCTACAATGTCATCATCAGTATCAGTGTCCTCATTAGCTTCATTAGGGACATCTTCAGATATCCAGTTTGTACTGTTCGAAATTTCGAGGAATGGAATAGATGCCTTCATCTTGGTTCCTTCAATTAATATTTTGGTATCTGTAATAACATTTCTAGAAACTGATGTTGAATCATTCATTCGTTCTTGTAGCAGTGATAGAATTGATGAACCGTCAACATTTCCTCTAACTCTGTCTTCGGGAGTTTCAGAAACATTCTTTTCTTTGGCTGCTGCAAAATTCCTCGAATCAATTCGATCACTCAAATCAAATTGTTTAGAAACATTTCTCTCAGATTGTAGGGATGAATTCTTTGTTTGTAAATATTGTTCTACAGTGGACGGTATTGAATCATTTTCTTTTATTGGGGAGGATTCTGAAAGGGGGATCTCTTGTTTTGGATTACCAGTAGAATCAGGTTTCACTTCATTTTCTTGTACATGGATTACGGAATTGGATGTATCCTGTTTTGAATTATTAGTGGAATTAGGTTTTACTTCATCAGTTGCTTCTAGTTGGATTACCGAATTCGATATCTTCGGTTTTGGATTATTAGTAGAATTAGGGTTTACTTCATATTCTTTTATTGGGAATACTGAATAGGATATCTTTTGTTTTGGATTATCAGAAGAGTTAGGATTTTCGTCATTTGCTTCATCTAGGATTACTGAATCTAATAACACCTGTTTTGGCTTATCAGTAGAATTCGATTTTAATTCATTTTCTTTTATTGGGGATACCGAATTGTCTATCTCTTGTTTTTCGTTATCCGTATAAATAGAATTTTCATTATTTGCTTCTACTTGGATTACCGAATTCGATATCTTCTGTTTTGGATTATTAGTATAATTCAATTTTACTTCATATTCTTTTATTAGGGATACCAAATTGGATATTTCTTGTTTTGAATAATTGGTAGAATTAGCATTTTCGTCATTTGCTTGTACTTGGATTATCGACTTGGAAATTTCTTGTTTTGAAATACCAGTAGAATTAGGTTTTATTTCATATTCTTTTTCTGGAATTGCTGAATGGAATATCTCTTGTATTGAATGAATAGTTGAATTAGGTTTTTCGTCTTTTTCTTTTGCATGATTATATAAATAACGATTACTAATCTCCCTTTGCTCATTATTAACTATATCATGATCGTCCATATCGATCAATATCATATCCAATATTATTTTTTTGCTATCTATGACTATAACATTTTTACTGTCTGATATTCTGTACGATTCATATTCAGTCATTTTTTCATTTACTTGTTCTGTGTCTTCATCCGGTTCCAATGTTCTTCGTCGGACATCACCAAATTGCAATTCTGTGTCTTTAGAATCTAAAAGTTCTATCAAACGTTGATGTTCTACATAGATACCTATTTCTTTTGACTGATCAACACCACGTTTCATTTCTATTGGCTGATTAACTTCGTTTCCCATATCTCTTGACTGATCAATCCCACGTTTCATATCTCTTGACTGATTAATTCCACGCCCCATATCTCTTGACTGAACAACTTCGTTTCCTCTTTCTCTTGACTGATCGACTCCACGTTCCATATATCTTGGCTGATCAATCCCCCTTCCCATATCTCTTGACTGATCAACTTCGTTTTCCATATCTCTTGACTGATCAACACCACGTTTCAATTCACTTGGCTGATCAACTTCGTTTTCCATATCTCTTGGCTGACCAACTTCGTTTCGCATATCTCTTGACTGATTAATTCCATGTCCAAAATCTCTTGACTGATTAATTCCATGTCCCATTTCTGTTCCGAATACATCACCACGTTCGACCTTCATTCGTGTCAGGTCGAAATGCGAGGTAATTAAGGCTGAGGGTCGAATCCCTGTAGAGTTCGACTCCTCGGCCATTTCATTCGTTACTACCTGTGTTAAAATGAAGTGAAATGAGTGAGGACGTACTGTAGCCACAAGATGACATAATATAAATATACTAGTGTACTTCCCCGTTAAAAATAACGGGGTTCAATTGTAGAAGAAATAAAAATATGAAAAAATAAGTAAAAAATGTATAAAATAATACATGCATAAAAAAAAATAAAAAAAATATCTCTACCTATATAAAATATATTATTGATATATAAATAAATGAATGTATAATAGGGACAATATAGAAAAAAGAATGAACTGTTATATGTACGACTATTTGAAGGTGTTCTTTGGTAAGATTATATAATCATTGTTTCACGCTACTTCTAAATACACACAGATAATTTTGATATATTCTATTTTAACATTTCTCTGTTTCCTTGATAGATGGATGGAAAACGAATTTATTTATCAAAGTTATTTCAATACAACATTTGAAAAGTTTGAACATGTGTTGTCTTAGCAACGGTTTTGATGCTCAGGTTCTACCATAAAAAATGTGATGTGATTTTTAGTTTTTTTTTTATTTGAAATGATTCGTGATG
Source organism: Caprella mutica (assembly GCA_947561585.1). Lineage (NCBI taxonomy): Eukaryota > Metazoa > Arthropoda > Malacostraca > Amphipoda > Caprellidae > Caprella > Caprella mutica. Next base: position 2,170 of record CANNZV010001804.1, on the reverse strand, counting down.
AGATTGAATTTGCGGAAGTATCATGCCAAAAAAAATGAATAAAATTGAATTAGATAAGGTATTAGATAGGGTATTAAAGGGGTATTAGATAGGGTAATAAAGGGGTATTAGATAGGGTAATAAAGGGGTATTAGATAGGGTATTAAAGGGGTATTAGATAGGGTATTAAAGGGGTATTAGATAGGGTATTAAAGGGGTATTAGATAGTTTAATAAAGGGGTATTAGATAGAGTATTAAACGGGTATTTGATAGGGTAATAAAGGGGTATTAGATATGGTATCAAGGGGTATTAGATAGAGTATTAAACGGGTATTTGATAGGGTAATAAAGGGGTATTAGATAAGGTATTGAAGCGGTATTAGATAGGGTATTAAACGGGTATTTGATAGGGTAATAAAGGGGTATTAGATAAGGTATTAAAGAAGTATTAGATAGGGTATTAGATAGGGTATTAAACGGGTATTAGATAAGGTATTAAACGGGTGTTAGATAGGGTATGAAAGAGATATTAGATAGGGTATTAAACGGGTATTAGATAGGGTATTAAACGGGTATTAGATAGGGTATTAAACGGGTATTAGATAGGGTATTAAACGGGTGTTAGATAGGGTATTAAAGAGATATTAGATAGGGTATTAAACGGGTATTAGATATGGTATTGAACGGGTGTTAGATAGGGTATTAAACGGTTATTAGATAGGGTATTAGATAGGGTATTAAACGGGTATTAGATAGGGTATTAAACGGGTGTTAGATAGGGTATTAAACGGGTGTTAGATAGGGTATTAAACGGGTATTAGATAGGGTATTAAACGGGTATTAGATAGGGTATTAAATGGGTGTTAGATAGGGTATTAAAGAGATATTAGATAGGGTATTAAACGGGTATTAGATAGGGTATTAAACGGGTGTTATATAGGGTATTAAACGGGTATTAGATAGGGTATTAGATAGGGTATTAAACGGGTATTAGATAGGGTATTAAACGGGTGTTAGATAGGGTATTAAAGAGATATTAGATGGGGTATTAGATAGGGTATTTAACGGGTATTAGATAGGATATTAAAAAGGGGTATTAGATAGGTTTTTAAATGGGTATTAGATAGGATATTAAAAAGGGGTATTAGATAGCGTATTATAAAGGAATTAGATAGGTTTTTAAATGGGTAGTTAAAATAGGCATTAAAGGTCGAAAGGAGAGTAGAAATGTATTTATAGTAATTTCAAATTCTCATTAATTTTTACAACTCTCACGTTCTGAATAAATTAAATGTGAAATCTTTATTTTATTTGCTACTAAAATATTCGAATTAAATAAACTTTACATATCTCTTCTAATAGATAATTTTAACTTTTGTATTTAACCATACAATTCAAGTTGGTAGTCGGGTTTTAGCACAACATTAACACGCTGGTACGTTGAATAAACAACAATCAAAGTAGAGTAATAGAGCTGTACACTCCTCACCAGATTGTTATTTTAATTGAGTTGGTACTCACAGTAGGTACTGACTACCGTATGTCTTCAAGAGGCTCCGGTAATTAGTAATTACAAAGTTTGTTGAACTGAAGCATGTAATCGCGTAACTAATTATACAAAAACCTAATGCGCGGAATCTTTGTTTGAATCAAGACACGTGAATAAAGAAAGAAACTATGCGTCTTGTTTGATCATTCAACAAACATCGTTATCCAATTCTAGAGCTTTGAGATATAGAAGGAAGTATTGTGATAATCATAGCAACAATAGTTTTTGTGAATTTTTTTAAAGAAAATATTTTGTTTAACAGACAATATTTTGTTTAACAGACAATATTTTGCTTAACAGACAATATTTTGTTTAATAGACAATATTTTGCTTAACAGACAATATTTTGTTTAACAGACAATATTTTTTTTAACAGACAATATTTTATTTAACAGACAATATTTTGTTTAACAGACAATATTTTGTTTAACAGACAATATTTTATTTAACAGACAATATTTTGTTTAATAGACAATATTTTTTTTAACAGACAATATTTTGTTTAACAGACAATATTTTGTTTAACAGACAATATTTTGTTTAACAGACAATATTTTATTTAACAGACAATATTTTGTTTAACAGACAATATTTTGTTTAACAGACAATATTTTGTTTAACAATAGGTAGTTGCATTGAAT
>CANNZV010001803.1:128615-143723 GCA_947561585.1 Caprella mutica | reverse complement strand
GTATGGTTTACCCAAAATTCATAAAGTTAATGTCCCTTTACGACCAATTTTATCATCAATAGGCACAGCTGGTTATAAAATCTCTAAATTTCTTCTACCATATTATTAATCAGCCCCATAGGTCAAGTCTCGGTACTGATTTGGTCATTGCAAGACATCAACGTTATTTTCAGCAACCATTTTCATGTAGATGTGTCACAATGGCCAAGTCAGTACACATACTTGATTACAATCGAAAATTACAGGCGATATTTACAAAATCAAATTGTTAAAAGATCACCAAAAAATATCAAGAACAATGAAGACATCAGTCAAGAAGAATGAACAAAAGATCACTAAGTGTGCAAAATACTAAATAAAGTGGGGTAGACTGGTAGCTGTTGTACTCGATAAAAGATATGAATACATAATATAAAACTAAGATAGTGTTTTTTTTCTGTTATGTACAAATACTTTTTCACGAGAAAAATGAATTAATTTCTGTTAAAATAGAAATTCATCAATGAGTATATTTTTATAATTAAAATATCCTAAATTTGTTTTACTTAAGTCTTTCAAATACATAAGAATACAATATTAGATGTGTACGAATACTTTGAGGATTCGTACGGGAAGGTTATGCTATTTTTTCCGTGCGTCTCAGGTCATTTCGAAATTGTATTTAAAGGTCCTCTCCAGGCTCCGGGGAAAAAATGAGTTTATTACATAATATTATAGAACTAAGGTCTACGATCATTATTCCTAAAACCGCATACAATTCGGTTCAGTATATATTTTATTATTTGCTTTTAAAGTTTTTTAATACTCTGTGAGCAACAATCAGGCGAATCTCCAACCTGACGCTGAGAAAGAAGATCGTACACTCTTTGTTTTGATTTCAAATTTAGATTTTTAAACAAACAATGCGTATTTGGCTTCTTTTAAGATATTAATTGTTTCTAAACGTATATAAACGTTTCTATAATATGTTCATCCAAATTTAAACCTTTAAACGAATAATAAATAGATTTATTAAACCAAATACCTAGTTGACAATCAAATCAAATGGTGCACATTCTTCTTCTTCAGACTGAAAATTAGAAAGTTGGAAGTAAAGTAGGTTTTGTAGAGTTTGGATTATGAAAATCTTTAAAAGCATATAAAATTAAAAATATGCTATCAAATTTGACGGGGTTTGCAGTAAAATGATAAGAAACATTAGCCTCGTTGATTTAAGCAATAAAAAAATTTGCTTGGAGGGGACCTTCAAAGTGTGTGTAAAAGTATATTTTTGCTAATAGCCTATGGTAAGGTAGATTAGAACACTGTGTACTATTGGCTTACTTTGAAAGTAACCAAAGTAATATTGAATTGATTTGTTATAGCAAGTACTCGCAACTAGGTTGCACATTTGTTTAGCTTTTGCTGACTACCAGTGACGTCATATTTACATCATTGCATCAACTCTAAGAGCTGGCAAATGAGTTGCTCTTACAAGCTCTGTGATATGTAAGCCTTCTTTGGTAGTTAGTTTGCATTGGTTGATTGGTGAAATCATTGAGATGTTACAATGACGCCACCTAAAGCTGAGTCTGGTTCCGTCAAACAAAGGTGATTAACCAAGAATGTCTGGAACATCTAATGTTATTGATATTGCCCAATTGGAACTGATTCTAATAATGCAGGGCAAGGGCCAATTATTGATTGGTTGGAGAGAGCTCTCCCCAAGTTCAGTGGCGATAGCAAGGCTCATGTGTGAGCGTGGCAGGGTCATTTCGAACGTCGCTGAAAGGGTGAGCGAGTCAAACACAAGAAGTTGTTGACTTCTTATTCTGCTGCTCGATTATATCGTGTCAAGAAGGTGTCTGAAGCCTCTCAGTGGAAGTTAGTGAAAGAAGCACTATTTGGTCAGTACGGTATGCCACAGTCTGTTGACGACTTGCAGCGCTTTGGCGCTAGGATAGATGTGAAGACTGACAGTATGGTCTTCAGGATGAAGTTCAATGAAGGACTTCACCAACTATCCATAAGTGGGCAGTGATGTTCTCAGAGGCTTACTTACACCTCTGACAATTTATTATCAAAGGTAATAAAGTCGGTCAAAATTAAAATCAGGATGGATATCCTGAAAATCGTATTGCCGAATGTTCTGATTATTTACTTCTCCGTTCATATAAAATACAGCTTTTCACTCATGATAATGTTTCCACAAAACGAACATGTTTGCAAGAATCGGTTAACAAAATTTCAGCGGCGTGAATAATCAATCTGTTTCAAGAAGTTGATGTCTGACTTTCAGATTTTTGTGGTGGCATTGTTGGTCATGTTTAATAATTAGATTGATTGAAGATTTTGAGGTATTCAATCCATTTCTTATAACAAAAACATTTCTATTTTCCAAAAAGGAGTTGCTGAACAAAATTGATTTTATTTTCATATCGCACTATCCTCGAGACCTGTTAGACCCTTGTTAAAATTTTGATTTGTGCTTTCCTTTCTGTGCTTAATCACATTTCACCGGATCGGCAATATTTTATAAAAAGAACAGTTTTTGAATGCTGTTAAAACATGGAAATAAATCTGTTTTATTGTGAGGTTGTTGTCCGATAAAGATATTTTATTATAATTGAACTTACCGCATTGTCCGTTTGCTGACCATTTACGCAAAGCCATTTTCACCACCCATTAATAAAATAGTTATAATATTTACAAAAATCAATACAAATTTATGAAAATTTAACTGAGCATGAAGAAAGGTGCAACAAACAAAAATACGAAATTGTACTTAAAAGAACACTGTATCTTTAATAGTTGCTGAAATATACTAATATAAAGTTGTGTCCACTTTTTTTGGAAACCCTTTATATTCAGTGGCAATTTTCCGGGTGGCAATCTGCACACAGTGACAGTTTTCTCACAGTGGCAATTTTCCCCAGTGTCTATTTTCCTAGCACCGTTTGGGACTACTTGTGAGTTGCCATCATTGTTGTGTCTGATTGACAGCGGGTACACAATGGTGTCTACTCTGTGTGGTGATGGGCCTCGAGGACCACAAGGCCCGTCATTCTATGAGAGCCGAAGGTAAAACTTCTAGCAATGGAAGAGAGAGCTGGGCGGATGTGGGTTGACAGTGAATTATCCAATCCCACAGAGGATTGGATAATATAGAAGTTGGTCGTCTCCTAGGTAACGACGTTGTCCATCACATGGAAGGTGCGACTATTCGCAGAGGATCCGATTCTTGCTATTTGGTCAGCTGGGGTGACCCTAGCCAACTGAACGCTGTGGAGTCTTTTCAAAGAGGAAAGGGCGTTCTAAGCCTGTGATGTGGCCCCACCAATTTTGATTCCTGATAATGATTTTGATGCTGTTTTTGCTATAGGTAAATGGGCAAGCCAAAACAGTTGCAGAGCAGTGTTGGAGAGTATAAGTGCACTCGAACCACCAGGTTTAAACGAGAAGCCCACGGCAGAAATCCAAAATTGGATTTAAAAAAATCTGGCTTATAGAATGGAAAGAGCCAGTCAAGGGTATCATTCCACTGTTGGAAGTTATCTAGTTACCACCTGAAAGCGCCGCTTTTTATTTGTATAGCATTTCTTACAGAAACCAATTTACTAATATTACCCAATTAAATGTTCTGAATCGATATAGGACCAATTTGGTGACAATGTAATTTTAACTTCCTCTATGAGCCCCTAAAACTGTGGGGATATTTTCGTATAAATTTTCAACAATATCAACTAAAAAATTGTACACTGTTATTGACTGACCTGAGGTAGTTCCTACGAAGGTTTGCCCACCGGCTGCCTCCATGTGAGAGTAATTGTGGTAGGAGAGTCTGTTTCCTCCTCTGCTCCTACTTACAATAACAAAGGAAAATATGGAGGTAAACATCACGAGAAAAGAAAGTCTAAAATAGCTACATCGTGAAGTAGTGAATGAGCTGTGAAACTAACGGTACTGCTGAGATACCAAACGGTTTTCGACCATATAAAACAATAGATAACTTAACTGTTATTTTAAATCGTATCTATCCATAATACTTTCGATTAAGTTTCTAGGATATCAATTAAACTAAGAGGAAAATTATAAAAAATCTTAAATGATGTAAATTTAAAAAATGATTTAAATATCTTAAACTCCACCTAACATGTTTGTAAATTGAACTTGCAAACTTTGATCCTGAAAATCTAACACATGACCTAGATATCTACTGTATTTCACTCTAGAGCCTAACTGTAATAAAGATCCACATTACACAACCATTGATAACTAATAGAAATTAGAGATTAAAATGACTAATAGGCAACAGAGATCACAGTGACAACGAATGACCAGTTAGCTGGAGAGGCCTGTAAGGAAATTAATGGAGGCACAGCGGCTTACCTAAATTGTAGAGCTGCTAAGAAATAACCTAAAAAGAACAATTATGAGAAGAATTGTCAATGATCCTTTGTCCACCAAATTTACTTCTGAGTACCAATTAATTTAGTGGGGGTTTAACGTCTGCTTCAGAAGTTCAGAACCAAAGCCCACATCGCTGACATCAAAAGAAAATTAAATACAAGGGACTGGAAGAAGCAGTCAGAAAGATAAGCAGTCACCTACCACCAGTCGGGGACAAGCTCATGAATGCAGAAAAGCTACTCTATGAATACAGTCACCAAGGCATGTGACGAAAAGTGACAAGCAACGGTGACTGCACTCACGGATGGAAGAGGAAAATGAAGTGGTGATAGTAAATGAAGCCTACGAGCCTCACAAAAAAATCTGAGAGTCGTAGTTGAAGAGCGCAACCGTAGCGATATCCTCTAAAACTGGAAGTTACGTAAAAAAATGATAAACATGGTAAAAAAAGAAAAATACATATTCAAAATTACAACAGTTTGGGGCCCAAGGGACACCATTCCAATCTCTTCCATTCACCACAGACAGCTTCAGGATAGAGCCCCTGGGGGCTTCTGACAATAACTTTCAAGTTCAAGGTATTTCAGTTATGACCTCCAAGGTCATACAAAGAAATGATGAAGTGTTTATTTGTATTTGAGAGATAGCAATTTCAGTCGCATGATATCTGGTTAAATAAATAAACATAATATGTGATTTCAAAATATTAAATACTGTAATAGGTAAATTACATCAACAGATGCTAAGAAAACTGACACTGGAAAGAATGTCAGCATAGAAAACTGCCACTGGAAAGAATGTCAGCATAGAAAACTGCCACTGGAAAGAATGTCAGCATAGAAAACTGACACTGGAAAGAATGTCAGCATAGAAAACTGACATTGGAAAGAATGTCAGCATAGAAAACTGACACTGGAAAGAATGTCAGCATAGAAAACTGCCACTGGAAAGAATGTCAGCATAGAAAACTGACACTGGAAAGAATGTCAGCATAGAAAACTGACACTGGAAAGAATGTCAGCATAGAAAACTGACACTGGAAAGAATGTCAGCATAGAAAACTGACACTGGAAAGAATGTCAGCATAGAAAACTGACACTGGAAAGAATGTCAGCATAGAAAACTGACACTGGAAAGAATGTCAGCATAGAAAACTGACACTGGAAAGAATGTCAGCATAGAAAACTGACACTGGAAAGAATGTCAGCATAGAAAACTGACACTGAAAAGAATGTCAGCATAGAAAACTGACACTGGAAAGAATGTCAGCATAGAAAACTGACACTGGAAAGAATGTCAGCATAGAAAACTGACATTGGAAAGAATGTCAGCATAGAAAACTGACACTGAAAAGAATGTCAGCATAGAAAACTGACATTGGAAAGAATGTCAGCATAGAAAACTGACACTGGAAAGAATGTCAGCATAGAAAACTGACACTGGAAAGAATGTCAGCATAGAAAACTGCCACTGGAAAGAATGTCAGCATAGAAAACTGACACTGGAAAGAATGTCAGCATAGAAAACTGACACTGGAAAGAATGTCAGCATAGAAAACTGACACTGGAAAGAATGTCAGCATAGAAAACTGACATTGGAAAGAATGTCAGCATAGAAAACTGACACTGGAAAGAATGTCAGCATAGAAAACTGACACTGGAAAGAATGTCAGCATAGAAAACTGACACTGAAAAGAATGTCAGCATAGAAAACTGACACTGGAAAGAATGTCAGCATAGAAAACTGACACTGGAAAGAATGTCAGCATAGAAAACTGACACTGGAAAGAATGTCAGCATAGAAAACTGCCACTGGAAAGAATGTCAGCATAGAAAACTGACACTGAAAAGAATGTCAGCATAGAAAACTGACACTGGAAAGAATGTCAGCATAGAAAACTGACACTGGAAAGAATGTCAGCATAGAAAACTGACACTGGAAAGAATGTCAGCATAGAAAACTGACACTGGAAAGAATGTCAGCATAGAAAACTGACACTGGAAAGAATGTCAGCATAGAAAACTGACACTGGAAAGAATGTCAGCATAGAAAACTGACACTGGAAAGAATGTCAGCATAGAAAACTGACACTGGAAAGAATGTCAGCATAGAAAACTGACACTGGAAAGAATGTCAGCATAGAAAACTGACACTGGAAAGAATGTCAGCATAGAAAACTGACACTGGAAAGAATGTCAGCATAGAAAACTGACACTGGAAAGAATGTCAGCATAGAAAACTGACACTGGAAAGAATGTCAGCATAGAAAACTGCCACTGGAAAGAATGTCAGCATAGAAAACTGACACTGAAAAGAATGTCAGCATAGAAAACTGACATTGGAAAGAATGTCAGCATAGAAAACTGACACTGGAAAGAATGTCAGCATAGAAAACTGACACTGGAAAGAATGTCAGCATAGAAAACTGACACTGGAAAGAATGTCAGCATAGAAAACTGACACTGGAAAGAATGTCAGCATAGAAAACTGACACTGGAAAGAATGTCAGCATAGAAAACTGCCACTGGAAAGAATGTCAGCATAGAAAACTGACACTGGAAAGAATGTCAGCATAGAAAACTGACACTGGAAAGAATGTCAGCATAGAAAACTGACACTGAAAAGAATGTCAGCATAGAAAACTGACACTGGAAAGAATGTCAGCATAGAAAACTGACACTGGAAAGAATGTCAGCATAGAAAACTGACACTGGAAAGAATGTCAGCATAGAAAACTGACACTGGAAAGAATGTCAGCATAGAAAACTGACACTGAAAAGAATGTCAGGATAGAAAACTGACACTGGAAAGAATGTCAGCATAGAAAACTGACACTGGAAAGAATGTCAGCATAGAAAACTGACACTGGAAAGAATGTCAGCATAGAAAACTGCCACCCTAAGTAATAATTATATTTTTCAGTAAAGTACACTTAGGGCTCAACTCAGTTTTCAGAAAACTTTTTATTTATTGATAGATTTTTCCGAAGTATATGTAACTTTGGAAAACAAACCATTTTTTGTTCGTATGTCTCTTTAGATTGGCATAACTTTTTTGAGTAGCTAAAGGGAGATTTCATTTTATAAATTAGCCTATTTCATAACATTCAAAAGAAAAGAAGTCTAGTAGGAGGTTCTTTGCTAGATTTAACTAGAACAAAAAAAGACCCGTTTAAGAAACCTAGTAATATTTCTAACAAAGCTATAGACCAAGATTTTCCCTTTTCTTTTGATAAGCAATTTTTGAAGACTAACTAAAATTTTACACAAATAATAGTCTGTTTTGAACTGTGATATAAAAACGAGGGATTATAAAAATGGAGAATACCTTTCTAGGCATATATTTGATAGAAATCTTTTGACGAATCAAATACTGTATTTTTATTTGTAGCGTGAAAACTCATTGACTTCTATTCATTTTCTCAGGTGGAAAATTCACATTTTACAGGTAAGACAAAAACGTAAATACCTCCTCCCAAATTTCCATTTTTTTGTGCCGAAGGACATTTGGTCTAGTTACTCTAGTCTAGTTGCTCTCTAAATCTGAATGTTTGCTATTATTGTCTAATTTGTGTGGTTGAATGACAGTTTGACGTTAGCCACACCAGAATGTTAACTCTCCAAAATTATCAAAAGGTTTATCAATCATATTAAGGTTTTAACTTTACAGAAATAATTTGTTTCAGCATCCTAACATTTTACAAACGAATTAAAGAGTTCATGAAAGTATGAAACAAACAAAACCTATAAAATGATTCAATCAATGATTCAATATCACATATTATGTTGTATTCATTAAGCAAGATTTCATGAGCATGAAATGATCTCTTAAATATATAAATAACATTTCATAATCTATTGGTATTTATTCCAAATTACGAATAAGAAGAATGAACGAATTTTGACGGGTGTATCATGCTTCTGTGAGACGCGTGCTTTCCTGAGATGTGTGCATATCTGAGGCGGAGAGTTTATTGTGGGCGTGGCGTTATTATTGCCAAATAGAGAGAGGTAGAGTTGATCAAGGTGAATAAGTATAACCTAAGGTTTTTCTATTATATCTAATAACAATGAGATTTCAAATAAACCATTACAAGTGTTATTCCATCAGTTTGATTGGAATATTTAAAATATGTCTTTCAAATAGAAAATAAATAGAATATAAAATGTTATAACTATTAGTAGTTGTATATTAAACTTTATATTCCTTTATGAAAAGTATTATACAAGTAGCTCTCTACATGACCACTAGCTATGCTAATTGAAATCGGAAAAATAAGTAAGACGGGTAAAAAATTCAAAACCGATTTGCTTAATAGCATAATGGATTTATTGTACTCAATAGAGATTGTGAATTTTAGATCGAAAAAAAAAAATTAGTAAAAAAATCCCGTTTTTTTACTCAATGTGCATTTCTGTTCTGTTGCTTTATTAATTGATATGCTTCAGTTAGACAATGTGGTAAAAATATGTTCCACTGACAAAAGTTTAAACCAGCGTTATATTATAACCATGACCATACACACATAATCCAGAATTGCTACACCTACACAGCCTCTCACTTGATACCGAGAGGAGCAATAACGCCACGCCTGCAACAATTCTCCACCTCAGATATGCACACATCTCAGGAAAGCACGCGTCTAACCTATGCATGATACTCCTGACGAAATTATCTAGGACATGTCAACTGAAGAATAGGAAATGAGTTTTCAAATGGTACTGCAAATGAAAATGCGGTTGCCAATGGGTTAGACCAAATAACTTTAAATAAAGTAAAGAAGTAGAGAAAAAAATTCATACCAAGAACCTAAATTGTACTCTGAATGTTCTTTCTGATTCAAAGGACAAAGAAAGACGTACATTTGCAAACGATGGCCTAGAAAAGCTAACTAAATGTATAAAGTAGAGAATTTTAAAGGTGAAATATTAATATCATGAGATCGCCATATGAAGTAGTCACAATGTGAAGAGTGGAATTACATCATAGCACATAAAATTTAATTATTGACTGATCAAGATATGGAATAATGAACTATTTCACATTTTAGATCATAGGAAAAAGACATTTACCTAAATAAACATACTTTAATGCAGGTATCGTGGATACGAATTATATTTTCTCTGATATGATTGAAAATATACAACTGTAACCGCTCAAGAACTGGAAATATACTATAGCTGTTTACATTCTTGAAAACCATGTATACATAAATGAATTAAATAGTTACGAGCTGTAAATATATATATATCTGAAGGTATGGCTATTATAAAACACAAAGTAATTCCATTCTTCACGCCAAGTGACTGAAACTCACACTTATTAGTCGACTGACGATGAAGAAAATCTGAAAAGTAACTTACCGACATCATGGTAGTGGTTAACCTAATCTTCACCAGAATGCGTAGAATATTTAACACAACCTTAAGTCCATAAAGAGAAGCACTAGCTCTAACACTGGTCTGACATTGGGCATACCAGTGCTAGCACGAGAGAGTTCACACACTGATTCACTTGAAACAATATAGGCAAGTCCAAAAAAGAAAGTCTATGGAGAAGACATCGACAGAGAAAAGTTCAGGAATTATTTAGCTGACACCGACTAAACTTTCTCAATTTAAATGGAAGTTCACATGCACTCATTAGTTCCAAAAGAGCACTAACACTGCCAAAATAGACTGCACTGTCAAATAGAGACTTGATGGTAGTACACTATCAAATAGAGACTTGATGGTAGTACACTGTCAACAAGAGACTTGATGGTAGGTACACTGTCAACAAGAGACTTGATGGTAGGTACACTGTCAACAAGAGACTTGATGGTAGGTACACCGTCAACAAGAGACTTGATGGTAGGTACACCGTCAACAAGAGACTTGATGGTAGGTACACCGTCAACAAGAGACTTGATGGTAGGTACACTATCAAAAAGAGACTTGATGGTAGGTACACTGGACAAGTAAACATAAAATCATCATATAAAAGGCAATCGTTCATAATTGGACTCATTTCTGTACACTTTGAATCACAAGAGTCTCATGGTGAGTTCATATTTAGAGCACTAATCACTTTAATGTTCAAAAGGGAGTCACTTGGCATCACTGCACCTCTGGGGCTACCAACCCACAGTAGGTATTAATTGGTGAAAAGTACTGTTATTCCTTCCATGGAATCACGTTAGAAGGAATACGAAACTGTGAAAGTAGCTAGAGTTTTGCTTTCATGGAATGACGTTAGAGCCCCAGAGTGACATGAGTGTGGCCACGCTCTCCCCCAAAAATGTCATAGTTTTGGCAGTGTTAGTACAGAAGTCAGCCACTAGATGTCTCCTCCTTTGCACACACCTAATGTAGTCCGGTCTGCCTCTGTGGGGGACATAATAGCCCCTAGAGCCACCTCTCCTATCATTGAAGCCTCCTCTTGCACCGTATGCTCCTCTGTAGCCACCACCTCCACCTCCTCCTCCTCTTGAGCGGAATGGCATCATAGCTCCTCCTCCTCCAAAGCCACGCCTCCCCCTCTCTGAGCCTTGCATAGCCAAAGGTCTCCGGATGACGCCCTTAGTGCCGCCACTGCTGGCTAACACCTTGGCTCTCTTCTTGCTCCTGAGAAGGGCTTGCGTCAGGGAGATGCTGTTGTCCTTAGGGATGAGGCGACACAACTCCTCGGCAACGCGTGGCTCTATCTCCTGCAATTTTAGACAATTTTTTAGTAAGAAAAATGCTATCATTATTTTTAGAATAAATTATAGGGAATTTTAGAATTTTATTTAATGTCTATGATTCCAGCATCACTCCTACCTGACTAATTCATTAAGGAGAATGTCTAACGAAAAGGCAGCAGAAGTTGAAAAAGTAGAAACCCTAGGGTCACACCCCTAAAGAAATACGAGGGTGTATCTTACTTTAAATTAGGTCCAACCACATAGATCACTAAGAATCAATTTTCGAACAAAGGATATTTTTTTTTAATCTGCTAACTAGCTATATTCTATTGAAATTAATATTTAGACTTTAAATCAAGTAGCTAAATCAGTGAAGTAGCTACTGATTAAGTTATAGTGGAAATGATCCTCAAGATCAACAACAATCATACTCTGGTTATTGAGCTGGACTTCGAATCACCAATAAAAGATTTGCCGAGAGGCAATCCAGCTAAGTTTACTCTTCACGAGTAAACAGTGTCTGCAATGGTTGGAAGATTATAAATACTTCTTTAAGATAACAGCGCAACTTTTTCCCCACTTCATTTTACTAACTAACAGACATACATATTGTGACACACTCTAGAAATTATGCATCTTAATACAATGAAACAGCTGAGAAATTAGGGTTAAATGGATAAATAGTCAGTTGAATGAATCTACACTAGCAATAAGTTAGGTGTGACAGTTCAAACCTGGCCGTCCCTTCCTATCTTCACCGCTTTGCCCTCATTCCAGGGGTTGTAGAGGTGAACTGTCTTGTTGAAGGAGAGGTCCTTCCTGTGAAAAAACAGAGATTAACTGAAAAATGCATAGAGAAATAATAGAGCTAAGATATTAACAAGAGTGATTTAATTAGAATCTGTGCACTTTATTTACAACTATTGGTGGTTGTTTTAACTCTTCACTGTGCACTTTATTTACAACTATTGGTGGTTGTTTTAACTCTTCACTGTGCACTTTATTTACAACTATTGGTGGTTGTTTTAACTCTTCACTGTGCACTTTATTTACAACTATTGGTAGTTGTTTTAACCCTTCACTGTGCACTTTATTTACAACTATTGGTGGTTGTTTTAACTCTTCACTGTGCACTTTATTTACAACTATTGGTGGTTGTTTTAACTCTTCACTGTGCACTTTATTTACAACAATTGGTGGTTGTTTCAACTCTTCACTGTGCACTTTATTTACAACTATTGGTGGTTGTTTTAACTCTTCACTGTGCACTTTATTTACAACTATTGGTGGTTGTTTTAACTCTTCACTGTGCACTTTATTTACAACTATTGGTGGTTGTTTCAACTCTTCACTGTGCACTTTATTTACAACTATTGGTAGTTGTTTTAACTCTTCACTGTGCACTTTATTTACAACTATTGGTAGTTGTTTTAACTCTTCACTGTGCACTTTATTTACAACTATTGGTGGTTGTTTCAATGTTCACTGTGCACTTTATTTACAACTATTGGTGGTTGTTTCAACACTTCACTGTGCACTTTATTTACAACTATTGGTGGTTGTTTCAATGTTCACTGTGCACTTCATTTACAACTATTGGTAGTTGTTTAAACTCTTCACTGAGCACTTTATTTACAACTATTGGTGGTTGTTTCAATGTTCACTGTGCACTTCATTTACAACTATTGGTGGTTGTTTCAATGTTCACTGTGCACTTCATTTACAACTATTGGTGGATGGATTCACAGAAGTGAATTCTTTCAAATCATCAAAATGAAACACCTGAGCAGATAATCTAGATTTTAAAAAAAGTATCAGACTTACGCGTGAAGGAATGGAATAATTCATCACAAAAAAACAGTGGAGCTGTTAAATCTTATTCCCTGGACTATTTCGAATGTATAAAAATCTCATATTTTCCAGAACAACAAATGGTAATAATCTCTACTGTACTCTTCATGTCTAGTCTCTTACAGTAATCTCTACTGTACTCTTCATGTCTAGTCTCTTACAGTGTGTCTACTGTACTCTTCATGTCTAGTCTCTTACAGTAATCTCTACTGTACTCTTCATGTCTAGTCTCTTACAGTAATCTCTACTGTACTCTTCATGTCTAGTCTCTTACAGTGTGTCTACTGTACTCTTCATGTCTAGTCTCTTACAGTGTGTCTACTGTACTCTTCATGTCTAGTCTCTTACAGTGTGTCTACTGTACTCTTCATGTCTAGTCTCTTACAGTAATCTCTACTGTACTCTTCATGTCTAGTCTCTTACAGTAATCTCTACTGTACTCTTCATGTCTAGTCTCTTACAGTGTGTCTACTGTACTCTTCATGTCTAGTCTCTTACAGTGTGTCTACTGTACTCTTCATGTCTAGTCTCTTACAGTGTGTCTACTGTACTCTTCATGTCTAGTCTCTTACAGTATGTCTACTGTACTCTTCATGTCTAGCCTCTTACAGTAATGTCTACTGTACTCTTCATGTCTAGTCTCTTACAGTGTGTCTACTGTACTCTTCATGTCTAGTCTCTTACAGTGTGTCTACTGTACTCTTCATGTCTAGTCTCTTACAGTAATGTCTACTGTACTCTTCATGTCTAGTCTCTTACAGTAATGTCTACTGTACTCTTCGTCTAGTCTCTAACAGTATGTCTACTGTACTCTTCATGTCTAGCCTCTTACTTGGATATCCAATCTAGGGTGAAGACTCCTCCCAGTGCCCGGGCAGAAAGTCCTGGAGGCAAACTCCAATTGACTTGAGGTACATCTCTCCGACTCTCACCAGCCACTCTTGCAAAACCTGAAAAAGAATAGTGGTTACTAGACAAAGAGTAGTGGTTACTAGACAAAGAGTAGTGGTTACTAGACAAAGAGTAGTGGTTACTAGACAAAGAGTAGTGGTTACTAGACAAAGAGTAGTGGTTACTAGACAAAGAGTAGTGGTTACTAGACAAAGAGTAGTGGTTACTAGACAAAGAGTAGTGGTTACTAGACAAAGAGTAGTGGTTACTAGACAAAGAGTAGTGGTTACTAGACAAAGAGTAGTGGTTACTAGACAAAGAGTAGTGGTTACTAGACAAAGAGTAGTGGTTACCAAAAAAAGAGTAGCTAATGGTTACCAGACAAAGAGTACTGGTTAACATATTAGAAAACTATCAGAACAAAAACAGGACAGAGGTAAGATAACAGGAGAATGGTAAGATAACAGGAGAGTGGTAAGATAACAGGAGAGTGGTAAGATAACAGGAGAGTGGTAAGATAACAGGAGAGTGGTAAGATACCAGGAGAGTGGAAAGATATCAGGAGAGTGGCAAGATAACAGGAGAGTGGCAAGATAACAGGAGAGTGGTAAGATAACAGGAGAGTGGTAAGATAACAGGAGAGTGGCAAGATAACAGGAGAGTGGTAAGATAACAGGAGAGTGGTAAGATAACAGGAGAGTGACAAGATAACAGGAGAGTGGTAAGATAACAGGAGAGTGGTAAGATAACAGGAGAGTGGTAAGATAACAGGAGAGTGGTAAGATAACAGGAGAGTGGCAAGATAACAGGAGAGTGGCAAGATAACAGGAGAGTGGTAAGATAACAGGTTAGGGCTGTAACGATACCATAAGTATTACCAATACTGATACTTGGTATTAGTTATCTGCAGATACCGATACACTGATAACAAAATATTACCGGTATTCCGATACCGATATCCATAAAATGGCCGATATAACAACTAGATACTGTTACTGATAGCAGTCGTACACACGTAGGGTTTTTTCAGTCCTTCCACCAGGCTTTTTGCTAAGCTCCTCCTACTTTTATAATGAGAATATAAAAAAAAGGATATATAACAAATTTATCCTTTTTTCTTATATTCTTGTGGAAAAAGTAAGAGGAGCTAAGCAAAAAAGTCTGGTGGAAGGACTGAAAAATCCCTACGTGTGTACGGCCCCAAAGAGGATAATGCTTCATCACCCACCACAGAATTTGCCGCTCTCTTTCACCGAGTAGATGAGGATGACATTACGACACTCTTTCACAGACTGGTTAATCTTTGCCTCGTT